>JAHREE010000157.1:2590651-2632811 GCA_033628505.1 Tringa tobata | reverse complement strand
GGTCCGGCTTCATAAGGCTGCAGCGAGCGGCCTTTATCGCACGAGCCGCTTTGGAGCGGCCTGATGGCGGATAAATCTACCCTACAGTCAGCTCTGGAAAGCTGCTGTTTGTGTGTGGAGTCCGGCGTTTTGACTTGAGTGGTGCTTCTGGCGGTCGTCGACATCACTTTGGAAACAAAAGAAAGACATACCTATCCAGCCAGCTTTTAGTGATTGTGTATCATTGAGAGATCACCCTTCTCTCTCTCTTCTCTCCTCTCTCTTCTTTCGAGCTAGTAAAAACAAGGCATGACATCAGATATCTTTAACCAGTTGTGTTGTGCTTAACAAGATAGGTAAGGATGTTTAATAGTAAACAAAATTTTAAGGGGGCGAATGAAACAGATTGGTTATTAATGTAACAGGAACCAAAGGAGCTTCGAACATATTGTGAAGAGTGGATTGTAGAGGGAAGAAGTTCTAAACTCTTAAAGAATTTGAGTTAGGCGTTATGTTTTGGCATATCTAAACTTAAATTGTGCTACACCTAGTCTTATTTATCCACTGGACTGTAGCTTTTGCTAGTGTAGTTCCTCCCCTTCTTTTGCTTATTCAGTTTTTGAACAGAGAAGCATATTTAATCAGGAGTTCTTCTTTATCCCTTTATTGACCTGTTTGAAAAGACACAAATTGTACCCCACCTTGAAGTTGTGGCCTTTCTTCTCTGTTACATGCTTTTCAGCCCAATGTTCTGTTTCTGTTAGATTCTTGCCAAGAGGCTGCAGGGTGCGTGCATCCTGGGTTGCCATGGAGAGCTCTGCAACCATCGCAGAATTTAGAACATGCTGAGTCTTGCATCTCAAAAAGATCAGTTAAGGGATTCCAGTCCCTCCTTAAATTTTGTCTGAAAGCTTTATACTTTTTAAGTTATAATTTTATTAGAGCTGAAAATATCAGTATAAAGGTTGTTCTTATAATGCAGTCCTTCTAAATTATTTGCTTATATATTTTTATTGCGTGTTTCAACTGATTTGTAGGCCTGTATCAGTGTTCCTTCTTACTGGTTCCATTAATGGTTACTTAGATCTCTGAACTGTGGTTATGCATCCCTCTTTGGCGGGAAGGACTTTATACTTCCAGTTACTTCCGTATAAAGCTGAGACAAAACTTATCTGAAACTTAAGACAGCTTCATTGGACTAGAATAAACCTACGTGGTTCCTGCCTGTTGCTTTATTTAAAATGCTGTTATTTAAATGCTCTTGTAACTCTTTCATGCAGCATTGTATATTCCTGCTACTCTTGCATTGTATATTCCTGCTTTGCATTGTATATTCCTGCTACTCTTGCTGGAGAATTACTTCAGAACTTGATGATTAGGTTAAAGCAATTTTTGAAAAGGCATTGATAGGCATTTTACCGTTTTGATGTTGTGCCCTCATTGACGTTTGGCTTAAGTTGTTAAGTTTTTTTATTTTTTCTGAGGTATTTAGCGATAACAATTCTTTCTCCTCTTACACTTTCTTTTGGTAGGGAGCAAGCCAATCTCTTCTTGTATTAATGTTGAGTAAAAGCATTGCAAAAAAAATAGAAAACCTGTTTCTTTTAGACATGTTGTAGAAGAGAACAACTCAATTTTGAAAATGAGTCTTAACTCTTATACCTTGTCAGGGTGGAAATTTATTCTTATTTTGCTAGAGCTGTTTCTAATGTCAACTCTCAGCCTTTTCTTGTCACCAAATGACAGCAGACCCAATTTTCTAAACCAGTGTTCTTCACATCCCTGTGTGCAATATGATTTGGAGAGCAACTTGGCTCCCTATAGTTAGGAAAGAAAAGTCGTATGAAGAAATGGGTGTTTTTTTTCCCCCAAATAAATTCTATCTATCTGTAGTTTTAACTATTGAACGTGTGGGAAATTTTTATTGTTTTACACAGTTTATCTGGATTCTTCTATTTTGCTTAAAACAGGATCATTTTTAGTTACTTCTAGTTTCCCAGTTTTTAAAATTTAATAGCAAAGATATTGTACTTTCCTCTTTTTGTCATTCATTTTTTTTGTAGCAGTTGTGTGGTCAGTTTCACTTTCCACAACTTAGTCATTCCTGCCCAGATCTGGTAACTATGGTCTTGGTTTTAGTAGTCTTTAAGGTTAACATCCTAATGCAATTTTTTATATTTAAGAAGTAAGTACTGATCTTATGACTTTCTGAGTGATTAACTGGTTATTACTGTTCCTGTGAATGAAAGAATACAGGGATACCGGGTGAAGTAAAAAAACCCTTAACTTTTATTTGGGTATTTAATAGCAAATCAGCTATACTAATGATCATATCAAAAAAACAAAGTACTATTTTGTAGAAGACCATAACATTAGGAATATAAAATACAGGAAAAATAGAAGTGGAAAAACTGGTAAGAGATGGTCTGACACTTACGTAGTATTGAACTGATGATTAATGTCAAGCTGCCTATTGGGACTCAAATTTGGCAGTGTTTGAAGAATATGGTTCTTGCTCATATAATAAAACTTTTGTGTATTATAAACCTTTTACTAAAATGAAGGAAAAACTTCCATGCAGCTGAGTCACAAGGAAAATAAACCATATATAATCTTCCCAAAAGCTTCTCTCAATCTTTTTTATTTCTTCACCGTTTCTGTTTACTACATTTTTTTTCTGCTGTCATCATGCTCTTATACTGTTATGAATTTTGTTCCTTGCATGCAACACTTCAGACAGAGCCTGTACTTTACCTAGCAATCATTGGTTTGTTAGAGGAGAGGATACGCTGTTGTGACCAATGGTATTTGAGTGATAATGTGTATATATGGTGGCTAAATCTATGAGCAATAGGGGTGAAATGGAGCCCAGTTCAGTATTTATCATGCAGAGTACAAAAAATGCATTGACTAGCTTCTGAATAGATTTGCATCTGCATCCCGCATGTTAGAATAACTATGCAAAGCAGTTTACAACTTGGCACCTCAAGAAATACTACTTTTTTCCTTAAATCTATGTAAGTGATATGCCATAAATAAACTGTACCTGTGTCTGTAGGAAGCAAACAATAAGAAAAAACAACACGTCTTCTCACTATATTATGTGTTCATTGTGCACTTTGACAGTTTTTACGGACTGTAGCTGCATGTTATTCAGCTCAGACTCATAATTGAGAAGACAGTTAATACTTGCTGTTAGTAATTGAGAATTGAGGGGCACAGGTGATGCACCAAGCAATGCTGCTGGCAGTAAACTATCATGGATCATTTCAGTTGTGTAATACAGGTTCTACGAGAGCTGCCTCTGCTCCTTGCATTATGAAAACTGCCTGGAGTACTAATGAGTTCTTTATGTTCAATGCCTGCTTAATCTCTGAATGAGCATCAGTGTGAAATAAGAAATTTGATACAGAGGCTGTATTGCTTCACTTAAATTGCTGTGGTGTTTTACTGCCTATAATTCCAAGGATTTAATTTTTTTTTTTTTTTAATTTATGAAATCTTAAGATTAATTTTCCCCCTCTCTCAGCAAGATTCTTGTGCAATCTGTCTGCTTTCTTTTACTTAGCAGGATCTCTTTTTAAGAGATGGTATAGGCTAAGGAGGAGCTTAACTAAGTGGAACACGCTATTGGAGAGATTTGTCATCAACTTGCTCTGTTAGCTTAAGTACAAATAGTCAACATTTTGTGCTAAACTTTTCCCATGTGTTGTTCTTTCACATTGTATAACATGCTCCATTTCCCAAACTGAAGGTACTTGTGTAAATCTCTTGTTGGCTGGGAGAGGCCTGAGATCTAGTATATGTTAATTTGTGTCCCCAATTAGCAGAAGGAGCAATGTTCAAATTTGTGTTCAGAACTCGGTAACAAAACTCTTCCTGTTTTTGTGGTAATATGATGTAAACTTATGCTAAGAATAGAAGTATCACAAATTATTACTTTGTTGTGAACTGTCATTGAAGTCTATGATGGCATTTAACCAGTTTAAAATTGCAAATCTCATTTCCAGTGTGGGATGCTTGGAAAGAAGGCAGCGCAGTATTTGTTTTCAGTCTATGAATAACAATATGTAAAAACTTTGAACTCATTCTGATAAAAAATGAAGAAATTCTAGTACCTTGATGTATCAAATATGTGAAAAATTATCATCTATTCTGACTTCACTCTTTTTAAGGCAAAGAGAGAATGTTATTCTACTGTCTTCTCGTATCTGAAATCTTAATCTTCTTGCATTTAATTCTCACTTGCCTGATTAGTTTTATTATAGGGATCTTAGTTATATTCTGCTGGCACTTCGTGTTCTCTTCCTTTCTTATTTTGTCGTGGTGTGGGATTGCCTTACTTCAGGATTTAAATAGATGGCTTACATAAACTATCTGCAGGAAAATCTTTATAATAAAAATGCTTGTGGTTACTTGTGTTAGCTACACCCAGTTCTTTAACTTGCACACAAGATAGTAGTTACATACATTAAGTAGCAAGCTGATTTCCAGCTGAATACTGATTCTCTTAGGAAAAGGTTGTTCTGTTCTGGAAAGATCCTCTGCGATAAAGGCACTGAGAGGTCCGCATTTGCATCACTGAACACTGACTGATATTTAATACACTCAGATATCAGTCTAATATGTGCATTTGTTGCTTCTTTGTATTACTCAGTGGAAGTATGTGTGCTAGCTGTTTGCTTGTTTTTGTCTACAATCATTCTAAAACTGTAAGTCACTATATGGCCTGCATCATTGTCAGGTGCCTTAAATATTTCTATTTCTAAAACTATGCTATTCTTTAACTGTGCCTAACAGGGCACCTTCACATTTACTGAAGTTAATAGAGTTGGCCTGGAACTATGGCAGTACTCTGAATATACTAGCAATGAGGATTAAATTTCTGGCATCTGTTTCTGCTGTTAATTATTCCATTTTGAGGAATGTATTTACATTTCAGTCTGATTCCTGGGTCAAAATAGCATGTTTAGTGTGAGTAGAGGTAGCAGATTCTGGCCAGAAATTTGAATGCTCCTTAACTGAAAGTTTTAAATTTTTCTTTAGTTTTTGATATGATACACGTTTCTCTTGCTGCATAGCATGTATGCAGTTTTTATCCACTGCTTATGTGGTTTGTATGAAATGAAAAGAAAATAACCCTTAAGAATGCAGGCGAGCTTCTTTCTGACTCAGAGAAGGAAGATGCTTCTGGATTCAGTTATGGTTGTTTGGAATATTTTTTTTATGATCTGGCAGATTAAGACTGGATTTTAAGGTTGATAATGGTGAGTAATATGGAAAATAATGCTAGGCAATGCTTACTTGTTAAAGGAGACATTTGCACAACCTTTTAACAACAGAAGGGAAAAATGAATGAAAAGGATGCAGAGTTTAAAAGGCTTGCCATGCCGCAGACCTTTAGCATTACTTGAAGCCCCAAACACTTAATTAAACTACTTACTCCACAAACAGAAAGGAAATCATCTCCTCCTAATATACAGAATAAATGGAAGGCATATATAGAGTGTGTAGAAATGCTCCCAGACTGTTGTTTGCCTTTAACAGAATGTTGTATAAGCCAGGGCATCTAGTCTGCTGTGCCAAAAAGAGATGTGAGTGGAGGGAGAATCAAGAGGAATTAGTCTATGTGAAAGGGTATAGAGGAAATTAACTTTCTCTTACCCATATTTACAACCCATCATGCAGCAAGGTCAATGGGGTTTAGGTAACCGAAGAAATAAAGGAAACCACAAACAAACAACTTTTTTTAGAAATAGAGTGATAAAGGAAATATCTCCACTGTTACCATAGTGCAGGACCATATTAGCAATTAATTAATAAATGTTGTACTCTGATCTGGAGCTGTGTTCCTCTAGCATTGAACTAAAGTCCATGCTTTCCTTTTCAGCTGTGGAAGTGGTGAGATCCTCACTTCGTTGTGAGCAAAATCTGTCTTACAAATGCTCGCCACTGTTAGGTTGTGGTTCGGTTTGGTTTTTGTGTTGGTTTTTTTTTTTAATCATCTCTAGATTCAGAAGGATCTCATTGCTAGTATCTTTTCAAACCTAATTTAAAAAGTATAAATAGAATTTCATACACTAGTATGATATATCATTATATATTTAATCTTGTAAAGTACTTGTGGATTTTTATGCAGTATTTGCATTACTTTGTTTCATACAGGCATTGATATTTTCAATAAGATTCTTCTACAGTCCTACTTCTGGCTGTTCTGAGCATACCTGTGCTCCTTTGCCACTAGGGGGTTTCTCCTCCTGCAGTCATATTGATGAGTAAATTAAAGTAAATTGATGAGTAAATTAAAATACTTGGGCAAAACCCTTTTCTTCCATTTGGGTAAATATAAAACTAGAAACAAATTGGGGAGAGAAGTGAAGAATAGAATAAGTTGGGTCACTCAAGAGTTTGTGACAGATAATGATATTTGCATTTAGCAACTTTAATTTTTTGAGGAGAGATGTCACGAGTGTCATAGCTCCTGTTATTTTTCTACTCTTTTATAGCCTCTGTGCTTCTGTTGGCTGTCTAAAAAGACTGCTTGTTATATTTGAAGTAATCTCAAGTGTTGGGCGTTAACTGGCTAAGAAGGGAAATGAAATAATTTCAGAGATAATGGAGTCTGTCAATCTCATTGGCCATTCTGGCCCAAAACATGACATTACTTCACTATTGTAGTTCTGTTCTTTTGATTTATAGAAGATAGTTAGTGATGCATCCACCAGTTCTGGTCATAAATGCCGGTATAGCCTTATATGGTCAGCTACCATTTTTTGATTCTCTTTCTAGCAAGGAGCTGATGTTTCGTATATAAAAGATTGAGGAAACCAAAGGAAACTTCATATACCTTCTTCTGTGAGTATGCTATAAGTGCAACTCCAGGCTTGTGGAGCAGTGGGTTGATATTGTTGTAAGAAGATCACAGGGCCCAAACCCAATACAATACCCACCCCTTCCACCCATTTTAGGATTGTCTGCAGTATTCAGTAATGTGTCTTAGTTTCACGTGGGCCCATATTTGTAAGTCAGCGTGGTAAATATAACTGGGGTGGAGGAGGGAGCATTTGGATCAAAAACATTAAATTAGTGGTATTAATTTATTTGTGGCTTGTCTGATGAATCTGGCAGAGAGCATAGGATGTGTTAGGCTGGGTCTTTCCCATGTTCCATAGCGATTGCAGGCTCTGCAGAATCTGCTTTATCGGCCTCACACGCAGGAGGAGTGTTTGAGAGTTGTTTGCAACCCTCAGGTCTCCTGTGCTGTCCTTTAGATGCAACCTGTTACTGTCTGATGCACACTGCACTTGGATTGTATGCTGGAAAATGTGCTTGTATGCTGCTAAGCCAGTCCTTTAAAAGAAGGCCTGTGGTTTATCGTGGTGATATATGCTCCATATATAAATTCATGAGGAGAAGAAGGCAGTATTTCGGAGCAGATATTGCTCCATGTCATCGTTGACACTGAATAAAACCTCAAATTCACTCTGACAGTGAAGGGTGTTTCTATGTGCTTGTCAGCTAATCGGCTGTTGTATTTCTGTCAAAAGTGGTGCAGAGAGTAGTTTAAAATTAAGCTTCCAAGAGTAACCATGCAGGTTGTAGTACAGTGTTTCTTTTACCTGCATGATCCACTCTCACACTAGTCATTTGTATGGTACTGTGCTCAAGGTTTGGAAGAAATAGCTTTTTCCCAACCCGGCACATGGTTATTTCAAGGTTCTTTTACAGGGGAATATTTATTACTACAGAAATGCTAATGATGATCATGTTTACTATATAGATATGATAAAAAACTTGAGATAGAATTTTAAAAATCTTCTTGAACAGTACTGAAGACTAAGATTACGATTTATCTAGTTTTGAATGTTGCTTGTACTATTTGTGTTTATATGCTCTTTTGTATTTTGAAGGTCTGAAGTCAAACTAACCTCTATATTTTGGTAATAGAATTGTCAGTATATTTTTGTTGTTGTTTAGTCTGTCTCTTTCTCCATAGGGTATGCAAAGCTCTGTTTTTAAATAATCCAGTTCAAGCTTCTTTTCCCTCTTTTTTTTCACCCATGTTGTAGCTTCTTCCTGAAAGGAAATTCGAACTTAGTTCACCATTGGGAAATTTGCCTTAATGTTGAAACAACAAATCTCTGTAGCTGTTTTTTCTAAGGAAATACAATTTGTGCAATTGGCCTACCTCTGTCTGTACTTTGCTCTAGTAGCTTTTGAATCTCTCAGTCAGTGATGACTTAATTTGGCAGATGCTTCTTTCCTATAGCTTTGTGAAAAATAGCAGATGGGTAGAGAAGGCGTTACTCGATTGTCTCCTTTAGGGAAAGGGAGAAAGAACTGAACTGTTAGATACTCTGTTTGTTAGACCCAAGTGACCAGTCAGCCGATGTCAACCATGTAACTGGAGATATGCAAAGCAATATTTTTGATCATCAGACAAACTCCAAAAAGGAAGGTATGGGTTGAGGGAAGGAGCCAATAAAGCTGCAGAAATGTACTGTTTTAAGGAGGGGGGGGGGGGGGGGGGGGAATCTCCCTCTCCACTATATTGTGATTATTGGTTCTATATAGTGCTATAAATAGCAGTGTCGGCTTTCTGTTGCTTGCTGATTCATGGAAATACGGTATTCTGTCAAAAGTTAAAATGAAGGGATCTGTCATAGACATTCATTGTAACTAAGAGCTGCAACTTATTAAAGGGATTGTCTATCGTTGTGGTAAAATTCATAGTATATAATCAAATATTTTCTGAAATGGAAAATGCCTTAAAAAATGAAATGATTGTCTGGAAGGTGTAATAACTAGGACAGTTAGGTTGCATAACAGGCTTTTGAGAAGGAAATTGTAGCTATTGTTTTATTGCTGTCCGTGACTTGAAATACACTGATCAGAATTGAAGATGGAGAAGTCTTGGTTTCTTCCGTAATTTTTCTTGAGAGAGAGCAAGCCTCATTCAAGTCTTAGGGCACACACACACACACACACATATATATATATCACTGATTCGGTTCAGTGATGTTAATGGAATGTTGAGGTGTCCTTTCTCTGACTATCAGCCAGAGAAAGGTTCCCTTTCTGAGAACACTGCAGATAATTTTATGAAAAATACTAAAGCAAGCATGATGGGGTTTCACGTTTCAAAGCATTGTTGTGTGGGATTCCTTTCAGTTTGTAACATTAGTATTTTACCATGATTTTTTTTTTATTTCATAGTAAAATTTGTAGAAATTGAGTTAATAGATTTTATGCAATTTCAGAGAATCAAGTTAAAAGTAGTTTCAAAGAATTTAGTAAGGAATTCAGTCTTAAAACTTCATGCAACCCCCAAGCTTATATATAGCTTCTATAGAAATCTGTGATTTAATAGAAAAGAATAAAAAGTGACTTTTTGACAGTGATAAATACATTTTTTAGATAATGCAGTGAATTGAGGTGAAGTTAGCTTTTTAGTGAGGGTTTAATTGAAGATCCTTTAGCTGTCTATTTACAGGGTGGATGAGCCCTAACGATGGCTCACCATTTTCTCCTAATAAGAGTGAGATAAAGTGCATGTTTTGTCCTTTATGGGATATAAACCGGCTGCTACATTTGATTGCCTAACCTCTGCCTCACTTTATTTGTTTTTTGGGGAGTGGTGGTGATATTGGCTTTAGTGTCATACTGCTGTGTAATTAGTAACGCCAGTTTAATTTTTCACTTCTGAAGGAGACCCAGTCTCTTTTCTGTGTGCTTTTTTCTGCTACTTTGAAATTGCAAAACAGCTAGGACTTCCTGCATTTGGTAGCTGGAATAGTAAAATTGTGCATTTTGAAGTTGTGACTACAGCTTCAGTTTTCTATTTTTGCTTTCCTCAAGGATGGCTCTTTAACATGGATATGTTTTTTGCATTGTTCAAAGGTGTGGAGAGAGTAAATTTAAAGCAGCAGCTTTGCTTTAAGACAGATTTTGGTTTCCTAGTAAGCACCAAGTGCTTTTTTCATACTACACGAAGCTTTAATTGAAAATGCAAGTTTAGGAGAAAGCCCGTTTAAGTGTTAGATATGCCGATGGAGTAGATCTTCTGATTTCTGTAAATTCAATAAGCTTTTCTGCTGCAGTAATGTGTCCTCCAAGTCAGTCTCATGTTGATCCCCCACTGGGGAAAGACTTGGTTTCACAGAGATTCTGAATAGTTGAGGTGCATCAGTTGAAAAAGCAAGGCTTAATTTGCTGTAGCGTAATCCTCCCAAGTCCAATTTATGCCTGAGAGATACTGTCTGTGGAAGTGTTCATCAATTTCCGCCTCCTGAATTTTGAATTTACCAGCCTAATTAATATGCTTTAAGTTTGCTTACTGATTATATGTTGGCATGGATGAAGGTGTAACTTGACATCCTGATAAGTTACGGGTGAAGGAAGTGAGCTATAAAGACCAGACCCAGTAATTTTTGTTGGATTTGTGACCATGATATGTTGGCCAACTTGGGTGTGTCTGTATCACCCTCCCAAGGCCAGGAATGTCCCATACGGCCAGTAAGGAGGGAAGAAAGCAGTAGTGGTTCCAGCTGGTGGGAGATGGTGGCATCAGTCAGCAGATGAGGTTAAATATGAGGACAGAAGTGTAGCTCAGATAAAATAATGTTATAAACAGCTGATGTGAAATGTACTTCTAAAAATAACTGATATTTGAATAAATGCAGTCATTCTGATGTATGGTTTTTAATGACTTTAATGACTGTTTTTTAATTAAATTTGATTTGTTATTTTTAAAATAAAGCTTATTAAATCAAATTATTCAGCTAATTACAATTACAGTGTAAATATACAAACAAATTGCCAGTTGTTATTTCATGATCTGTGGCCATTGCCAAAGTACACACTTTTTATTTGGTGGCATGTAGTAATTTGCATGAGTGTATCCATCTACGGAACTGAGCTTTCCGTTTCCTTGCATTTGCTGAGCACCAGGAATGTTCATGGATGATTGCTGTGGACTGGGTGGCTTACAGCTATCTGCTTGTATGAGTTACCTGATTTGAGGTTCAGACAAACTTCCGGAGAGTAAATACCTGTAACACAGTCTTCCCAGGGTGTGGGTTGCAATGGTATTCTAAAGTATATGTGTCACACTTTGTAATTGCAAAAATATACCCGCACCCACTTGTTGATGCCGAATAATTCTAATGATGAGCGTGGAAGGGCAGAATCGTTGTTTGACTGGGGGAATGTGGATGGTCTGTTTGAGGGATGCTGTCAAGGCAGAGTACGATGGGAAGCATGAATCTTCACAACTGGTACTGGATAATACTAACGATAGGAAAAGGCATGGCCTACATAGACAATTAAAAATAGAGAGGGTTGTATTTTCTCCTGGTGACAGCTTTAAATCTGAGCTCTGCTCTTATCTTTTGACATCTCTGCAGTCTCTTGATGAAATATTCATTTGTGAATTACACAACTGTATGTTTACTTGCAAAGGAAGGTAATATTAGTATTGAGCAATAAATATGTCAACTCCTCTACTAAAAATATGCTTAAAAGTAGGTAAACATTTGAATACAGTGTTTCTTTTTTCTTAATCTTTTCCCTATCAGCCTAAACACGTCTAACATCTAAGTGCTGGCTGCTGCTATCCCTTTGAAGCAGAATTTGGAGCTCATATGACCGTGTTGCAGCATTTTGGAATGTGAAGCCAGTCAAAAAAAAAACAACTAAAAAAACCCAAAACCCCAAACCCCCATCCCTCCCCACTTTTCTTTTGGGAGTGACGAGGGGAAGGGGGAATAGAGTGTAAACCTCTGCTGGCTTCTGTGCTCATAATGTTCTGGGTGGGATGATCTCCAGAATGGATGATCTCCAGATGGGATTGTGTCAGCCAGCTCTGACTACTGTGGGGATTCAGCTAACTGTCAGGGTTTCAGCAGTACTGTTTACATGTGAAGCAGTTTGTGATCATTTATATTATGCCTTTTATTCTGTAGCTTTCATCCTTTAAGCTTTTCACTTGGAACTTCATGAAGCCAAATAACACTAACAAGGATAAATTACTTGAAGTTTCCAACAGAAAAGAGAGCATTGGTTTTTGTTAAATCTTCTTTGCTTTCTTGCTTGCCTGCAGGAATTGCCATATGTGTGTAGAAGGCTTTGGCTCTGGCTTTAAGTTCTTGATTGACGCTTCCTGCTTAGTAGGAGTAGTGTTATGCTTTTACATCAGCTGCAAATAGTTATGAGTTATTAACTGAGTATGAGACTTCAAGCCAAGCATCTTGTGTTCCCTTTGCAGAAACGCAGCTGAATGGAGCTTAAAGGGCCACAGATGAAAGAACTTGAACACATTTCTGAAGGTTTAAGATGTGTCTGACAGTGACCTCCTTACCTTAGTAATAAAGAAGAGTTTTTCACCAGGAGCTTAGGATATCTTTACTGCAACTTATTAATGTACTAACTGGAATGGTGTTCTGACAACAATTCTCCGTAGTAAAGTACTTACCCTACTACAGAACAGTATTATTTTCTCTACTGATAATGCAACTCAATGGAGGAAAATAATGTTTTGATAAGCATGCGTGAAGATCGTTCCTTTCATGTGCGATACAGGTAAGACTGTATTCATTTTAATATGGATTAATAAGTGCTGTTAATAATAGCAAACTAAACAAGTTGCAACAAATAGTTTGGTATCTCTGTTACTAGCGTTACTGAAACAGAAAGCTAAAATAACTTTTTTGCTTTTCTTGATTTTTGAACTATGAAAATTCACTTCTGTTATATAGTAGGTTATATTAGTATAATTGCATGATTGTATAGTATTAGAACTGTGTGCAGTTGCAGAATAGTCCATGATTGTCTGTATTTCTTTGTATTTCTGATAGAATGATATGAAGTATGATCCCTGCATGGTAATACCTGCTCTCTCCTCTTTTAGCTTTTGGGCTGTTGAATTTTATCTGCTAAAGTTCTCTGTGTTTGTCTCATTATTGCTTCTATGAATGATGAATTTTTAGGTGCGCTGCCACCTAGAGCAGTGTTTGCCTTGCTTAAAAGAAAGAGATTTGATTGATAGATAGAAACTACTTTGATTCCTTGGACTAAAAAAGTTCTGTTATTGTAAGTCAAGAGGATATGCGATTTCCCTTCTGAGAGCTTTTATCATTTTTTTTTCTGCATTCCCCTTTACTGACCTGGGAGGACATGTTAGCAATGCAGGTTCCCTCTAATGAACCTGAACAACTGAAGCATTGTGTAGTGCATGGTGTTTGGGTGGCTGGTGTTTGGAAGGGTAAATCTTCCAGCTCATTCAATAGGAAGGGACACTGAAACACTGGAATGATTGTTTTAAGAACAAATAAAGCATGATTCTTGTTGTGTGCTCCCCCCACCCTCTACCATGGTCATCTTTGCTTTGGATGCTTTGCCTTTTCCTTGCTAGCTAACAGGAACAAAGCACTGCCCTTATTAGTAAGACAGCACGTGCTACAGCTTAAAATTAATTCTGACAACATTCTGACAGTGTTAGACTGCTGTTAGATTGGGCTTCTCTTCTGTTTCGTAGAAGTACAGTGTTCTGGTTAGCAGTGCAGTCAGCAGGAGGAGCTTTTTCATGGTCAGTAAGGAGAAAATTAGCAAATAAACTGTAATTTACTCTCTGCTTACTTTAGTTTGCTAAAATCTTTACTTTGTGGCTTTGACAGCAGGAATCCCTATGTGCATGAGCATGGTATTTCTTCTGTGCAATGTGTTTCTTGTATCTATGTAACTCCCAGCATTCCTGTAATGTGTTTACCCACACTGGGGCTGATGCTCTTCGTCCTCCCCAGAAAACTATAGAAGGTCCTTCCTCACACTTTAATGAAAGCAGGAGCTGTTCAGGGTACTATTACAGAAGGAAATGCATGAAAGAAAGTGGCACGGCCAATTGTCTGGTTTAAATTGACAAGCCAACAAAAAAATTGGCAAGCACAGTCAGGGCAAAATATCTTACTATTTTATGCTGTATTTCAATACATGCTTGAATGATACTGGTTAACAATAAAAATATTAATGGCCGTGTGAAACCTTTCTGTAAGAACTATAATCTGATGAACATTTAGAAAACATCAAGGCGTAATCCTTTAAAATTTTTTTTTAAATATTAAACTTTTCTAAAAGGTAGAGAAACTGCAAATGAATTCAGTGTGTTGAACTGGAATTTTATGATGATTTAATGTAATAGCTATAATTTGGAAAGATTTTATTTGGTTGTAGTTTAAATTTTAATGTGGGAAAGAATAGGTCATAAATTACCAGGGGGGGTGGTTTTATTTATCAGTTTTTAAAATTTTATACTTACAGATGTTGTCCCAGACTTGTTTGGCTCTGCTTTTTCCTTCCTTCTGGTATTCCAATAGAACTGATTTAAGAAAGCAGCTGGTGGCCCACTCCTAAGGCAAGGCTTTACTATGGGTCAGTTTCTTACTGTGCAAACTGTTTCTTTCTCCCCATTGTAGTTGACCAGTATCACTTTAACAGCTATAAAATTGCAGATGCTGGTGGAAGGAAACTGTTTTTTATTCTTACATTGTTTAGTGACTGAAAATCATAGAATCATAGAATTGTCTAGGTTGGAAGAGACCCTTGGGATCATCGAGTCCAACCATCTACCCTACTCTACAAAGTTCTCCCCTACACCATATCCCCCAACACCACATCTCTTAACGGCTCTTAAACACATCCAGGGATGGTGACTCAACCACTTCCCTGGGTAGCCTATTCCAATGCCCGACCGCTCTTTGAAAAATTCTTTCCTAATGTTCAGGATGAAGTTAATAAATAGGATTAATGCTGAAGTTAATAAATAGGATTAGTAAGTGATCTATAGAGTAAATATTTGTAGAACACACTTTTCTTGGCCTGCTAAATTCATACAGCAAAAACTTGTAACTGCTTTTATCTTGACTAGAGCAAAAGAACCCAAATTTCAGGTGTGTGGTTTCTTTGTGTGTATTTGTGTTGTTTCTAAATTTGCTGTCAAACTTAGTTTGACTAAATGCAGTATTGCTTTGGAATAGTCAGTGTGGTATACTTCTGCATGATGTATAGAAACCATGAATAAGGGCAAGAGTCGGGAACAGTATGTGATCTTTATTATAGGATGCTGTGGCATTAGTGATTTTATGCATTTTTGGGGTTTTTTATTTGTGTCTAGGTATGTTATGTGTATCAGTGTGTCTCATGGAAAATTGCATGGGAGGTCCGTTTCTCCTCAATGGCAAAAAGTCCCCTTAGTGGCATGAGTACTTTTACAGAGTAAAATTAAATTGTGTTGAAAGATTGTAGTAACCAATCAGTCTTCTTGCCTTCTTTTAGTGCCTTTTTCTCTGACTAGTTTTCTGTTGCTTTTTTTGAGAACAGAGTGAGAGAAAAAGCCTGGCAGACTAGGGTGGAGACATATGCATAGGGTTTATATTCTTGTAAGTATAAAGATTCAAAAGAGAATATGAAGGTCAGAGAAGAGCAAGGGGAAAAAAGAAAAAGAAGGATGAGGCGGAGTGGGGGGGGAAGGGGAGAGAGAGGAGGAGGAAGTAGAGGGAGCCAGGCAAGATGAAAAGCTTAGAGGGACAGATAAGGATGAGGTAGTTTTACAAATGAGAAATTATTCAGGAGATGCCAACCTTTCAGAGAACAGGTCCAGGCAACTCTAAACAGAATAACAAAACGAAGCCCTGTATGAGTATTTCCACAGTGATATCTGGAAGAACATTATCCTGTTTAGCAGGAACCGAATTTCATTAGAAGTACACAGATGAATGGGCCTTGTTCTCTTCTCGTCTCTAGGGACTCAATGTATCTTTTGTTTAGCCATTGGGTGTTGAATAGATAAGTAATTCAATTCAGCCCTGGGAACAGAGAAAGTAATTTCATATTCTCCTTGTAACTATTTAATGACTTCCTAAAATATTGATAACCTACCTAGCCCTGGCTAGTCTGCTGACATGCTACTTAACTATTAGTAATGACAGTTAAAACTCCTAAGAGTTTCTTGGTTTTTTGACTGGAGAACACCTATGTAAATCTTTAAAAAAAACAAAACCAAACAAACCGAAATCCAACCCAGCTGTGTTAATTTTCATAACAGTTCTTCAGGTAGTGGAGGAAAAAAACAACCAACCAACCAAACCCAAACCTCTTCTGAGTCCAGTTGTGATACTTAATGGTAGACATGCTTATGTCTAGCAAACTTTTAAAATAACATAGCTCTTGTATAATGTGAATAAAATACTAATAATGGGTACAGGCAACTGTGGAAATAAATACTTCATTTTCTCTGTTCTTTTCTTTTTTTATATAGCTTATTTAGACTTTGAAATTGTAGAAGGTCAGTAAGAATGCATCCAAATGGAATTATAACTTTAATTGCTTTACAGATTCTAGCAACCTGTTAACATGACCTTTCTAGAGTTGCACTCAAGAGTAGAGTTAAATTTTGGGTTCTTTTTTACTCAAACAATTCCTAATTCTTATTTACTTCTTGTAATTATGGTTGAATTAAAACACTCTGTAATAACAGCTGATTTTCATCAGCCTGGGTATAAGCCTTAGCTTCATAGTTATTTACGTTCTGTATGAAAAAACCCAAATCTTCCATTTTTCTAAGTTATACTAAGTCTGTGTTGCAAAGTTAAAAGTTGCTTGATGAAATGGTGATGCTGCCTTGGCATTTGGCAGTCTTTGGCGTAGTGTGAAATTAATTGAATGCAGTATATCAGGAAAATTACCAGTCCGTAGCGTTCTCTGATACTGTGTCTTTGTATCTTTTCAAACTGTGCCTTGTCTTCATTCATTAGGTGGCTGATGCATCATATTTGCAAATCTAAACATGATAGGTTTTTTTAGTGGTATAAATTCACTTGTAGAACTGGAGTCCAATGTAGCATTTTGACTATTATGTCACATATATATTTTTAGCCATTCAAGCTAAAAATCTGAAGAAATGAATGTGATTGTGTAATGGTCTAAATCTTCGCACTAAGGAGGACCATATTTTCTAGCCATCACTTTAATTGGTCAGGGCAGTTAACACGAGGTGCCCGGAGAGAACCTCTTTGGATAGGATTAAGATTACCCAATGAAGTGTGTTAAGTCTTAAACCTTCAGTTGCTGATGGTGTAATCATTTCTGCCTTTACTTAACAGTACTTAATCATTTCTGCCTTTTTCTGTCTTGCATTCAACACATGCACAATGTAATAAACACCAGGTTGTGTGTTCTAGCAAATAGGAATGCTTTAACTTCTCTGAGAAGAGTTTCTAAACCTAAAAATACTGCATGTGTTATGGATATCCAACCTGAGAAGTTGGGCCTGGGAAGAACTTCGTGCCTGAGTTATCATTTGCTGTCTGCATCTTTACCAACTACCAAGCATACAGTATTTTTAATTGCAAAAATTAAATATGTCTGTCATCTCATTGTGCTTAAATTGTGGAATGTCGAAGACCAGCAGGTATGGTACTATTTTGTGTTGGTAGCTTCTTTTACTTATGATCCGAATTCTTCTATTTCTTTTGAAAGTAATTGGATTTTTCAAATCTATTTCTTTCTTGCTTAGTTTTGAGTAGAATGTTGTATAACCTGTTTTTTTCTGATTTAGAAGAATAAACATAAATGTTGCAGGTATGTTAAATACTTTATCACTGTGTCTTGTATAACAGCTGTCTTCTGGTGTTGCTATTAAAATAACTTCTGGAAAAGCCAATGTTTGATTGTTGCTATTACTGATCTGTGTGTCTGAAGGGAAGCGGTTTTAGGAATGGAACTCTAAATGGTTTATTCTTGCAAACAGGTGAATATCAAATGATGACATAATGAGGATATCTTTGACTACACCAATGTTCCTACTGTATAATCCATCTTGAAGAAAAAAATCAAAACAATAGTTGAATTTACAAAGTTGATGCTCACTTTTTGACAATATTAGCACACGCTTCTTAAACACCTACAGAATGTCTTTTACTGAGTTTTCTTTTTGAAAAAAATCTCTTAAAAATAGGTTGATGATGTTTTTGTGAGCTTTTTAAAATGCACGTATCTTGAAGAAGCTAGAGAACGGTATTGCTTCAAGATCAATAACTTGGTCTTCTTCCTTCTTGTCCTCCTCTCCCATATCTCTTTCGCATCTCGGAACTGGAAAGTAGGAAATGTTTGTACATAGTCATTAACGCTTACTGAAATGTTACCTTTTGTATATCTGAATTCGCAGTAGCAAAAATACGTATGAAAGTTTTTTGGCAGCTGCAGTCTCTAACATCTTCTTTCTTCACTGTTCAAAATGTAATCTACAAGTTCTGCTATAAGTTAATTCATGGATATCTTCTTTACTGCTTGCACTATTTTGTACCATATAATTATAGAATATTTGCTCATAATAATAAAAATTATTCCAGTGGCTTCTGGAATGATGGCATCTCAGTTAAGTAATTTGAACTGACATACATTTTTGTTGTTAATTCAACCTAGGTCTTTTGTCTTAACACTCTGCGAATTTTCATAGCAGTGCCACTATAAGAAATGGTGAAGTGCCAAGGAGTATTGAATTACATAGGAAACAACTTTCAGAAAAATAGTCACGGTCTTTGATACACAGGAATATTTAATTATTTTTTTTTTCCATAAGACATTTTTTGCAGGTAACTGTGGGATCAGCTTACAAATAAAAGTGCTTACATTTGTCAAAATCAGTATTTGCCAATAATAGCCTGATTTCTAGGTCACTTTTCCAGAATTATCTATATGGTGAAAACTTTGCATTTTTGAATTCTACAGGTGCTATATATGGACAGAGCAGTGTTTGGATTTCCTCCCTGAGACTTAGAAAGAAAGAAAGAAAAAAAAAAAGTTGCAGCTATTTGTTCTCATGTTATGTTTGCTCATTGCTGTTGAAGTTGCAATTTCCATTTCAGCGTTAGTTTCTGCAATATTATATTCCCCAGCTCATTGTTTGTATGGTGGTGCTGATTCCCTGTCCTAAACAAACAGAGACACTCTGAGTAAAATAACCTCTTCAGAACTCAGTACTACATTTAGAGTGACTGTTTTTCTTTTTACTTAAATTGTGCAGGATGGAGGCTTCCTGCCTAGAGCTGGCTTTGGAAGGTGAGCGCCTGTGTAAAGCAGGGGATTGCCGAGCTGGTGTGTCTTTCTTTGAAGCAGCTGTTCAGGTTGGAACTGAAGATTTAAAAACACTCAGTGCTATTTACAGCCAGTTAGGCAATGCCTATTTCTACTTGCATGAATATGCAAAGGCCTTGGAATACCATCACCATGATTTAACTCTTGCAAGGTAATCTTGTCTCTTTCTTTAGCCCTGTTCTCCATTTTATCCCATTCTTGTAGAGATGAGCAATTGACTGTTCTTTTTCCTACCAAAGCCTGCTATTAATACTGGATAATGAGTGAATGTGGTGATGGCAGAAGGCCAGGGGGTCTGGCAGGTAACTTGATTGCCCTTTAACCTGGGAGCTAATACTTGGTCTAGCACCATAATCTGACTGAGGCCTCACCAGGTTTGTGGATAATTAAATGGCTTCTTGAAATCCACCCTTTCTTTACCCTTTCTTGTTTCTAAAACTCAGTCTTTCTGGTTCTCCAGAATGTTAAGTGGGCTCTCTTGTTTCCTCATTCATGTTTCTCTGTGTAAAACTTGTAATATTGTGAAATCTAAAACCCCTGTGCATTCCATGCGCTATTTATGCATCTGACTTTTAATGATATGGTATAGATTCAATAAAAGACACAGGCACCTAATGTACTTAACCTCAGTTTAGGTACAAACTTATTCTTTCTGCTGCCTTAACCTGCCCGAGTGCTGTAACTTTGTGCGAACTACTTGTGTTATTCCCCAGCTATCACAGTCTGGGTGGTGCAGTGCCAGTCTTTTGTTGTACTCTCGTTTAGAGTCTAGAAATGTAGTATCACCTCTGAGCTTTCTGCGAGACCAGTATGTCTTGTAAATAATAGAAGACTATGATAGTCAAGTAAAATGCAGGAACAGTTAAACCTCTCTAATGCTGGGACTGTCTTTCTGTATAACAATTAAGAATTTTCTCTTTATTCTCTTCCTAAAAGAAGTGATTATTTTTTTTAATGTTAAGTAGATTATCAATATCATGAATACTAGCAGTTGCACAAACAGCACTGACAAAATTAAATGTCTGTAACCACAGATTGAACAATCTTTATGTGAGTGCATTTTAGATGTAATATGAACTAAATACATACATATTTACATGGTTGTAATCTCTTTTCATAAATTTTTCTAATTGTTTACCATACATTGATTATGTGCTTGGTTTCAAATAATCCGTTATTTACTGTGTGCTTTATTTCTGCAATTTTAGGACAATTGGAGATCTACTGGGAGAAGCTAAAGCTAGTGGGAATCTGGGCAACACCTTAAAGGTACTTGGGAATTTTGAAGAAGCTATTGTTTGTTGTCAAAGACATCTGGATATCTCCAGAGAGCTTAATGATAAGGTAAGAATTGCTTAGGAATCAAAGTGAACTGCTAACAAGTATTTCTGAACCCTGTTGTTTTGGTAATGGGTGTGCCACTGATTAATATTATCCTGGTTTGTGGGGTTTTGTTGTTGTTTTTTTGTTGTTTTTTTTGTTGTAGTTGTTTATTATTTAATTTTAATGATAATTGGACTCAAGAATTAATATGTGTCTTGCAGCTCAAGAGGAAGTAGTATGCAAAACAATTTGATAGAGGGATGTGACAGGGTGGGAGTCCAGTGGGTGGTAAGAACATGTTCAGAATGGGCAGAGCATGTGTTGACAGCTCGTTAAAACTTTTTTTCCCATCTGTGGATTGTACTAACAATTGTGTTGACACAACTTCGAAGCATAAAATTTTAATGCCTTATTTTACTTTCGGTTTAGGTTGGAGAAGCAAGAGCACTATATAATCTGGGAAATGTGTATCACTCTAAAGGGAAAAATGTAGCTAGTGCTGGGACTCATGATCCAGGGGAACTTCCAGATGATGTGAAAAATGCTTTACAAAAAGCTGCGAATTATTATGAGTAAGTAGTAGCTTTAAATGTTGATGACTGAGAAGATATGATCATCTTGTTCATTAGAATATTGGGAGATGTGTAGTGTCATGAACTAACCTGTGGCACGCTTCTATTCAGAACAGTGGTACCTGTTATTTTTTTCCCTTTTAAACTGGAGAGCGCACCATCTTTTTGTTATGCTCTCATTTTTAGTGGACCTCTTATTACCTGATAAGTCCTTCCCTTATGTTAGAATTCAGTAGTACTCTTCAAACCAGACCGAGATAGCAGTAGAGCTCGGTATACCTGTATATAATGTCGCTCTCTAACTAGAAACAAGCACACCAGCTTGAGTAAGAATACAAGTAAGTTCAGTATCTCGCAGGAAATGTTTCCTACTCAGTGGAACATTCACGGTCGCATAAAGGCCATTAAAATAGGCCCAAGCAGAATAATTCTACCTTTTCCTTTATATAAATCGAAGGATTTTTTCTTGTTATAATTTAAATGACTGTGAGGAAAAAACCTCTTAAAAAAAGTCACTACTCTTCCTCTTCTCACTTCCCCCAAAACAGAGAAAACCTGACAATAGTAACAGAGCTGGGTGATAGAGCAGCACAAGGACGTGCCTTTGGAAATCTGGGGAACACACACTATCTTCTGGGCAACTTCAGGAGTGCAGTTTTAGCCCATGAACAGGTACAAGAATGTGCTAGTAAGGAATTCTGTTCTGGCAAAATATCGCCAGTTGCTTATCATAACTGCGTGTATTTTGTTGGATCTTGTTACAAGCTTTTTTAATGCAAGTTTTAAATCATAATGGCACAGCTTCAAGTTTAGCTGTTCTTTTCAAGCATTGTTGGCCTAAAGAACAGATATAACTCTGAGTGTGCGTTTCTGTGTGCAAATGTATGTTACAAAGTACAAAATTGATTAAATGACACAATTATTTCACATTTTTAAGCGTCTCCTAATTGCAAAAGAATTTGGTGATCGATCAGCGGAAAGAAGAGCATACAGCAATCTTGGAAATGCCTACATATTCCTGGGTGAATTTGAAACTGCTTCTGAATACTACAAGTTAGTTGACTGCTTATATATTTATACCTCTTCTTATATGCTTTACTTCTGTTGTGCCTGATACTTTGATTCACCGTAGGACAGCCATCTCTTCAACATATACTTAGAAACATATAGTTAGCTGCATTTATCTAGCAAAAATAACATTTTTTTTCCCTAGTTGCTTAACTGCTCTCGTTCTATTAAGGGAGGGGCAGAATTAACCTTTTAACTTTTTTGTTACTTTAAATAGATTCTTGTCTGCACTGCAGACATCTTTCTGCTGATAGGTTTTTATTCCCCTTTATTCTAGAGCCAAGCATTGCTGCCTTAGCTCTTAGCAAGTTCTGGCATGATCTGAGTACAGATCACCAGAGCTACACCTGAGATGGGGAGCTGTCTCAGGTGTACTCACTACCTGCGATGGGTGGTGCATCTCAATGTGATTTTACATCTTTAGTCTGTATTTTCAATCAAGACATTTTTCTTGGTCTCTGCACCACTAAGCAGTTGCTGCTGTAACTTGGCCAGCAACTTGTAAGTGTGGCCAGGAGGTCCCTCTATTCTGCTCTGGTAGAGTGGGTCCAGAGGAGGGCCACAAAGATGATCAAAGGGCTGGAGCACCTCTCCTGTGAGGACAGGCTGAGAGAGTTGGAGTTGTCCAGCCTGGAGAAGAGAAGGCTCTGGGGAGAAACTGTAGTGGCCTTCCATCACTTAAAGGTGGTCTACAGGAAAAATGGAGAGGGACTCTATCAGGGAGTGTAACGATAGGACAAGGGGTAACCATTTTAAATTGAAAAAGGGAAGATTTAGATAAGATGGTAGGAAGAAATTCTTTATGATCAGGGTGATAAAGCACTGGAACAGGTTGCACAGAGAAGTTGTGGATGCCCCAGCTCTGGAAACATTCAAGGTCAGGTTGGACAGGGCTCTGAGCAACCTGATCTAGTTGAAGATGTCCCTTCTCATTGCAGGGGGGGTTGGACTAGATGACCTTTATAGGTCCCTTCCAACGCAAGGCTTTCTATGATTCTACGAAAAGATAAGCTCGGCAAAGACACAGTATAGGTGTTAGCATCTTAATGTGGATTTCAGGGATTACCTGTTATTTTTGAACAAAGAAAAAAAAAGCAACCCTGAATACTGCTCAGGCTCTGTTCAGCTCTCAAACTCGTCTTACGCAGCAGAGACAGGCTGGCATGCTGGTTATAGATCTGTCTTCCTCTTGAATAAACAGTATTTATTGTAAAGCTGATACTAAACTGTTTCAAGCGCATACTCTTAGGAAAGATGCTATAAATTATTGATGAAGCAGTAAATTAAAATTAGAAGATGCTGTTTGATGGATCAGTCTGCTTTCTAATAAAGTAAGTGGAAATAGGTTGCAGTGGAGGAAAATCAGACACTTAAAATATTGTAAGAGTTTACAAGATAGTAATTTATTAGTAGCTAATTTGCCGTCCTGGTGTCCTAATTTGTTTAATTTGATAATTGATTTTTAGTTGTGCAAGTATACTTTTAAAAACTTTTCCTTGCAGTGATTGTTGAGGTGACTAACCCTTTCTTTCAGGAGGACGTTACAGCTGGCTCGACAGCTTAAGGACAGAGCTGTGGAAGCACAGGCCTGCTACAGCCTTGGGAACACCTACACTTTGCTTCAAGACTATGAAAAAGCAATCGACTATCATTTGAAACACCTTGTGATTGCTCAGGAATTAAATGATAAGTAAGCCCTAAGAGATTGTTTAATGTATATATGACACATAAACCAAATCCAGTTACCTCTACCCCTGCTGTCATTGTTCCGTGTATGACAGCTGAATTAACGTAAATTCCCTACCATGCTGGGCTCCAGTTTTCACATGGGGGAAAAAAATTTACTCCTGAAGGTATTGCAGCTAATGAGTCAGAGATGAAAGACAAATTGATGAGTGACTGCTTCTACATCTTCTTCTGTCAGCATCTTCTTTGTAAATTAAGGAAAAGAAAAGCAGATGTCTCTTTTTTCATGACTACATTATAATAAATTTGCATACTTTCATAAGAATATGTCTTCTACTTTTCTACAAATTAAGAATATGGGAAGGGATTGGAAAAGGATAATAATACAGTAGCAAGTAATGCTTATTTTATAATCATGATTTCTAAGGCCTTTTTTATAATGTTGGGTACAACTAAAATGCACTTCTAACATAAAAGACTGCACGCTAGTAAGGCATGCAATCTGAGGAAAAGCAAAGTAGGTTATAAAATGTTCCATTCTTTCAAAACCAAGTGCCTTATGTTTGCCGTGAGCTTAAAAATGAAAATTTTTATTAGATTTGCTCATATTTATGGTTATACTCAGATCACGCTTCTTTAAATACAATACTTAAGGTGTTGGTATGGTTTAGATGATAGCCTTCATTTTTCTTGGCACAGCAATGTCACTGTGGCAGTATTATGAAAACCTGACCCCTAGTGCTCAGCGAGTAAAGGTATAATTGAAAATGTGTATTTTTTTTTTGCAGAATTGGTGAAGGAAGAGCATGCTGGAGTCTAGGGAACGCGTACACTGCTCTGGGAAATCATGACCAAGCTATGCATTTTGCAGAAAGGCACTTGGAGATTTCAAGAGAGGTATGATTTTCACACTCTCTGAATGTTGGCCATTGGGTTTTGCTCACTTCCACAGTGATTTTACGGAGGTGTGGCCGTGCTTGTGATTTTGGATAATGAAATGGATTTTGAGTATTTCTGACATAGTTGATTCTGAGTTATTGCAGCCATGTCTCACTGCAGGCAGCTTCTTAGTTCTCATGCCACCTCTGATAATGTAATTGTAGAATTCAAGTTAATAGCCTAGCAGAGGTTATTTTAGGCTTCGTTATTTACCTTTTAGTTGTTATGTATTTCACTAAAAAGATGATTCTCTCAGTTTTCAACCAGGAAAACCTTTTCAGCCTTTTTCTCTCAGAAATCTAGGGGGCAAGGTTTGCTGTATATTTACATAGGTGTATACTTCGTTACAGCAATAGAACTGCATATTTTATTTGCTTGCAGGTAGGAGATAGAAGTGGGGAACTCACTGCTAGGCTTAATCTCTCAGATCTTCAAATGGTTCTTGGATTAAGCTACAGCACAAACAACTCCATGATGTCAGAAAGCCATATGGTAGATAACAATTTGAATGGTACGTGCCTATTTCTGCAATACTTTCTAACTGTGAACTTTAAAAAGAATCTGTTTCTGTGTTGTTTTCTGACTAGAGATGGTTGAGTATGCAGGTTTGGCCTTCCCCCCCCCCTGCCTTAGCAAAAAAAGGTTGGTTTTGCAGTATTGGACCCCTTCAGCTCCTCCTTTCCTGGAGGATTTACATTGTGAATCACAGGTTACTGCTTAGTTTCTTCACATGATCTTCCTAATTGTTTCCCTCCTTCTCCCAGTTTTTCTTTCTTTTTAATGTGGGAGATGTATCTACTTGCTGCCAAATTATGTCTTTCCTTTTTCCTTCCTACCATCTTAGTGACACTGGGAGTTACAGTAGAAGCCAGTTCATTTGATGTTCCTCTGTTCAAAGATCCATGGTCCTTCTTGTGTCCCATGAAAGCAGCTTAGGTAGCTTAGATGGGTGTGGTTTTGAGGGCTGCTTTTACTAGTTGTTATTTATTCTCTGCTGGTATATTTAACTATGCTATTTTGGAACTCAAAATTGCTGTATCTTGGACCTTAGATGAGTAAAGCCACAGCTTTGGAGGTGACACCATAAATCTTAATGATAAAAAGATGAACTTGATTCTTTTGAAGGTACCAGACCGAGAGTAGGACGCCGTCACAGTATGGAGAACATGGAACTTATGAAATTAACACCAGAAAAGGTGGGCACTTTCCTTCTTTCTGCTCTGCCAGTGAGATTGCAATGAAATGTTTCTAAGGTTTTTAACTACAACAGTTAGGAATAGTCAGAAGTTCTATACTTAACAGTTTTGAAAGAACTCAGCAAAATGTCGATTCGTCATTTGCATCCCTTTTTTAATTTGTTGCTCTTAAGAGTTAGGTAAAAGCAGGTCTAACAGTTCTAACAAGTAATACTTTTGTCGTGTAGGTAGCGGTCAGCAGCTTACACCCACGATGGCTGTAATGGCTTGTGGAATGCCTGCTTCATTCCCCTCACAAATATGAAAGAATGGGGTCCTGTAGTGTGCAGCAAAGAAATTCCTTTCATCTCCTCTTTAAAAGTGATTTGAAGATGCAGTACGGAAATGATTTAGAGTAATGTTTCTAAGCTTTAGTTCAGCTGTTTTGAACATTTGTTCTTTGATTACAGTCATTTTATAGGCACTTAAATACGTGTGCTTTTCACTTTGGGATTTCAACCAACTTGCAAGCTGTTAGGATTTTCAGCATCTTTCTCGAGTGAGGATGGTATTTGAGAAGTGCTGACACTGAGTCACAGAGAGGTAAAGTAACTTCCCCCAAGCTCAGAGAAATCTCTTGGAGCTGGGAGTTCCAGACTAAAATCCTTGTGTCAGTCTTCAAGAGATTTCCTTCAAATTCTGTCTGCCTCTAAACACAGGGCTGGCAGTTCTACAGAAATAACACCAGAGGCAGACTGAAATTGCCACTTTTCCCTCTATACTGGGATCTCTAATTCCCATCTCTTCAAGTGATGCAAAGCCTGCTATCAATCACGTTTGTGAAATAGGAAATTAAATCTCAAAGCTTGAATCTCCACAGTTGGTAGAGCTGAAGTCAGCACTGATGCTCAAGGGCCCCTTTGTGTACCGATTTAAAAAGATTGTGTGTTTGGTAGAGGGTGATTTCTCTGCAGGGAACCTCAAAGCTTTTGGCTTTTTTTCTTACTCTGAATCTATTTATCTGTGATGATACCTTTTAAAAACATAGCCCATGATAGTCTGTGCCCTAAATATACGAAAATATTCCATGTGGATATTTTTATAAAGTATTAACCTAGTATTGCAGCTTAGCCCTTATAAAGGGCTTTTTACAAGATACTCATTTAGTAGATTCTGAAAATTTATTCCATTCGTGCATTTGCTATATAGAACAATGTATGACACCAGCATTATGGTTTGATTGTACAGGATGCTGTCTTCTTGGAGTTGGAATCTGTGTGCTGATCTTAAATAAGCCTTCAAAAGGCAATCCACTGGGGTGGGCAGCGCTGTTGGAAAGATCTGTGATTGTGTTCACAATTTTTGATGTTGAATCAAGAAAAAGATGTGGTTTTATTCAGTTATTGTAAGAGTTTGTCAGCTGTGGATAAAATAGTCAATTTTGTGGATAATTCTGTTTATTCTAGAAGAAATGTAGGGAAAATCTGTCAGGTTGATAAAGCTATCTATTCTGTTCTTCAGTGACACGGGATGGTTATTCCTGTTTGCTTTTGTGCTGGCATTCTTCTCCCTCTTCCTTTTCAATCTTTCCTGGGAATTTTGTGTCTATAAAGGACTTCAGAGAAGGCTGGTTGAGTATCTGGGTTTGTATAAGGGTTTGGTTTGCTCTAACATTTTGTAAAGCTATGGATTTTTTTTTTTTTCTTTCCAATTTTAAAAATGTCAGGTAGGAAATGCCAGCTGTGCCTGCATTTTAGTATTCACATTAGCTGCATTTCCTGCACTGCAGTCAGCAAGGAAAACTTCCACATGTTCGATTAAATATACTATTTGACCACATTCTTAATCAATCAGGTGCCGCGCTACAGTTCAATTAAAAGACTGACCAGTAACAGCACTAACCTGCTTCAGGTAACAAGAGCTCCAGGTCAAATAATAGAAACAAAACCCAAGTTTTCACATCCTTGTGGTTCGATAAACTAAATAATGTAAAGCTGCTTCAGTAGGGGGAGGAAAAACAGCAGCAAACAAGAGGTAACAGTACAGGAAATTAAAATCAGAAGGCTTAATTCCATGACTCTTGTTTTCTTAGGTTCAGAACTGGAACAGTGAGATTCTTGCTAAACAGAAACCACTGGTTGCCAAACCTTCAGCAAAACTGCATTTTGTAAATCGACTAAAAGGCAAAAAGTACAAAAACGGCACCACTTCCAAAGTTTTGCAGGATGCCAGTAATTCTATTGATCATCGACTTCCAAACTCTCAGAGGGTAGGTTTGGTGAGCTGTGGAGATCATGGCCTTTACTAATCTCTCTCTGATCAGAATTATGGAGAGCACATTTCTGCAGCTGCCCCTTTCGGTTTTACCCAGTTTAAACACTGTGCTCTGTAACACCGTGCAGAATCTGCCACTCGACAGTTGTCTCAGGGGTGGTGCCAGCTTTAAGCTTTTCCTACTATTACAACATTTTTTTCCCGGTGGATTTTCTAATGTCACAGCTCAGCTTGCACATATATTCTATTTCTAGTCTCTTCTAGACCCTGCTTCGCCAAACTTCACAAAATCTACCTTTGCTGATTCAGGCAGTTGGAGATATTTTTGACATATTTTTTTAGGCTATTGCACTCTTGACAAGAGTCAAGTAAAAATAAAAGAACCAAGTCATTTGCTGTAGCTGAGAGATGAGTGTTTTTCACCACAGGCCTGAGACAATTGAAACTGTTCATTGCTGTTCTTGTTTTTTTCTTTCATGGGCTTTTTTTTTGGTGGATTCACGGCTGAGGAGGAGTAACTCCAGCTGTACTTACCAGAGTTCCTTTTCTTTCTGTTTCCGAGCACGAAACGTTTCTAATATATTTAACCTTCCAAAAATGCTTCCCATATTATTAGCGTTTCCTCTTAGGATAAATCTCTGTCTATAGAAACGGATGACTAACAAAATTCATTTAATGGATTTCAGATGTGCAAATATCAAACATATTACTGGACTGAAACTGTGACACAGCTGTCCTAGTTTAAGGTACTCTTGAGTTCAAAATAGCCCTAACTCTTCTCTCCTCTTCAGAAAAACAGTCGAGAGACAATGGCAGATGAAGGGTTCTTTGATCTGCTGAGTCGGTTCCAGAGTAACAGGATGGACGATCAGAGATGCTACTTCCAGGAGAAGAACAGATTCTCAGCTGCTTCAGTGGCAACATCCTCTACTCCACCTAAAACAATGAGAAAATGTAATTTTTAAAAAGTAAAATCCATATCTGACTTGAGTTAAAAACTGAAGCACGTTACGTTAAAAATGTACTTGCATGCAAGACTTAGTATGGAGAGGAACTTATTTCTAGGCTAACTTGTTTTCTTCCTCCTCCCCAGCCTTTTCTACTTCTGTAGTCTCTCCCCACACGGATGAATTCCTAGACCTCCTCGCCAGCTCGCAGAGCCGCCGGCTGGACGACCAGCGCGCAAGCTTCAGTCATCTCCCCGGACTCCGTCTTAATCAGCACAGCAGTCAGTCCGTCCTGGGGCACCTCATGGCCACTAACAACAGAGAACTAGACGACGACTTCTTTGATATATTGATAAAATGCCAGGTAAGGCTTTTACAAAACCTCTTCAGCTTCTGAGTCCTTGAGGATTTGGTTTGTGCATCCTGCTATTTAGTTTCTTCAAGCAAACCACCTTGTTTATCATGCATTTTAAGATACAAATTGATTTGGCAGATAAGGAGAACAAAAAAATGAGGATTTTCTTTCCAAGATTCTCTTGGGTTTTTTTACATTTTTTTTTTAATTTTTCCCCTCAAATTATCCAGTTCCTATTAAGTGTAATGTTGGTATTTATATCCCATTAACTATTTAAAGTAACAAATGCTAAAAAGATGAAGGAAAGCAAGTGAGGCTATTAAAAAGAGTATGTAAAATGATTTTTAGAAAAGGTGTTTAAATCCGGCTTGTTGGGAGGGCACCAGATACCCCAGGAATCCTAACTGAGCAGAATTCAGCATCAAAGTTTTACTGGTGACAGTGATCATCATTCCGGTTATATTAAGTTTAAATAATAGTTTAATAGACAAGTGAGGTTTCTGATTGTCAGTTAGAGCATGGTATATATACCAACTAGACCAAAGAGAATTTAATTAATTCTTTAAAAGGAGCTACTGTGGATGGCAGGCCTAGGGTGACAGGCTGATGCTTGTAGAATCCGACCAGGAGGGGATGGCTGTGTGAAATGAGCTGTTTGTGAACTGCTCTGTAACACTGTGATTAAAATGTAACAGTCTTTTGAGTTTGGAGGAAAACTTTAAATTTTGCCTTTCCAAATCTGACAATGGTGTGTTTTTTTTCCTAATTCCTGTATAAGAAAGTGAAGCCAACGATATTTTCTATTATATGAGACCAGAAATACTATCTACTAATGCTAAAATTGTTCTTCTGGACAAAGGACACTTAAATTTCATTCTGCGATATGAACAAGAACTAAATTGAGGGTTTATTTTCAGATACTGGTGGACAGGTGGTTTGAAGGAACCATTTTAGCTGCATTTGCACTTTTAAATTCTTATTTCATTTGAGGAGTTTAACTTGAAACAAAACTTACAAATTAAATCCTTGTAGTAGCGTTAGATCTGAAAACAAAAGCTTTTAGTATTTATTCACTTATATTGTTCAGCAGTCTTACTACGTGTATTCCTGTGAATATGCAGCATTATTGTTTGGTCTCTCTGTAGGGTTCCAGACTGGATGATCAAAGATGTGCTCCACCATCATCTGCAAAAGGACCGACTGTACCAGATGAGGATTTTTTCAGCCTGATTTTACGATCCCAAGCTAAAAGAATGGATGAACAAAGAGTCCATTTGCCCTCAACTATAAAGGAACCAAATTGTCACTGAAGAAAGAAACCAGCATGTACTGTACAGCAGCATCCGAGGTACTGTTTTTGTTTGCTGGAAAAACATACATGCCTTTTTACAGGAGACTGCAAGTAGTAGTTTTGTCCCCTTTCTAGTAATTTTTTATATCAATAGCAGCAGCGTCACACTTGTGAGCAGTAGTTAGAGTTGCCGCTGTTGTTTGCAGCTGGCAGCTGCTTTTAGCAGCGTCTGAGATACTGCTGACTGTATCTCCCTCTTAACTGCCTCTAGTCTATGAACAGCAGTAGGAAATTTTTCCCTGTGAAGGTACTCTCATTGCTGATGGGTAGATTCTACCACTGTCTCCATCTAGTGTAAGACCTGAATTTGTATGTTATTTTCAAAGAAAACTTGATTATTTTTTTCCTGATTTGTACCTCCCTGGAGAAAGGTCTTGTTTTCTTTTATACGTTTTTTTTAAAAATAAAAATAATTGAGAAAGAGCTTCATTACTTAGTCTGTCTTTCTTTGTTTCTTCCAAACTCCGTTTCTGCAATTATTGTTATTTAAAAAAAAAAAAAAATCAAGTCCTAGTTTTAGTTCTGTAAACTAAAACTGTCCTCATTCTGCTTTTAAGCAGAAATGCCAGAATATTCTTCCAAAGCCTGTGTTTTCCCATCAGTGTATCATGCTGATCTTTGGTACTTGTACTTATTGCTTCCCCATTCAGCTTTAAACTGCCCTAAAAAAACCAACTTATCTGATACAACATCAGCTTCCCACTCCTCTGCAAATGACTAAACTAGAAGAAAATCATCAAGCTATCCTCAAATTGACCTGACAAGCAGCAAACTGACTTTAAAGAATATAACCCAAAAGGTAATCCCGAGACATCTATCTGAGCTGCGATTAGTATTACATGAATATCAGCAACTCTCTTCAGGCTGTCTGTCCGTCCGTCACCCGCCAAAGCCAGTGTTTGCTGGATCACAGAGCTAGTGCTACGCAAAACTTACTACGCAAAGTTGATTTCAAACAAGAAGCGACACTCCACAAGCCTGTTTTCTTGGCCACTTAAAGTTGGATTCTCTTACTTAACAATATTTTTACTTCAAATTCCAGAAGTAGCACATATATGCAGTCTCTGGGTTTTTAAAACCCTACCTCGCTTACAGCTGTGCCCACTAACGCTCCCACCAAAGAGGAGTGCCCATCAGCTCATGGGGGAGAACTACAACAGAACTAACAAGTATGTGACAACTAAAGGTGAGCCAGAACTTACAGCAGATCCTGGGGTGTCCTCAGTCTCCTTCCTGTGAGTCACGGGAACTGCTCTTTTTCTTCTCTTCACGTGGTTCCGTTATAGAACTTTTCCCTTCTAGGTTTTTATGAGGATCACAGTTGTCTCCAGTCTCTTGCTCTGCTTTGCCTGTCTCCTGTTTCTGCTGCTCATGTGCGTGTTCTTCAGTAAGGTTTTCAGCTGTGATAGTTTCTAGTCTACAAACTTCAGACTCAGTGTGCAATCTATTCTGTAAAAATTAATAATAAGCTATTAATCAAGCAATCCAAAGTGATGGCATCTGTTGCTTCAGGTGCATCTCAGCTCAAGGGGCAGAACACCCCCCAAAGCATGACTGGTATCTTTTTTTTTTTCCCTAAGGAAATATGTAAATAAGCACAATCTAGAGCGTACGTCTGCTTTTAATTTTCTATAATTTACAGAGAAGTCAGCACTGCTTCTTTTCCCCACCTTTCCTCCGTGGGTAAACATTACTGCCCAGGCCGACATAACTATTGATCTCTCAAAAGAGAAGTTAATTAAGTCTTTACTATAAAAGTAGAGGTTTAATTCAGTAGTTTCCTGCCATAGTTAGCCATTGCACAGTATTTTTCCAGAACAAAATATGTGCAAGATGCCTCTACCAAACTGTTCTGTAGGGGAACAGGTACTCCCTTAACTCCTCTCTCCCCAAGATTTGGCTTAAGCTTGTTGTTTAAACGCATTCTAGCGGGTGACATCAAAATCTATTCCATTTAATCCCAGCTCAAAGAGCCCCAGGACTAACATACACCAGGTTCTGGTTTGCGACACTCTTCTACTTGCTTGTCTGGCTCATCACTCGCGTGCACCATGTCAGGCCTTCTGCTGCCGGTTCCTGCTCTCACAGGAGCATCTCCTCTGTCGTAAGATCCTCTGTAAAGGTAAGGAGGCTTCTGGGAGTAACAGCCGTCTGACGTACTCCCCTCGTACTGCCCAAAGGCTAGCTGCTCCTGCTGACCGTCAGGCGGAGGAAGACTCTTCCTCTGAGAAGATGTTAAGTATCTTAACATCGACACTGATGATCCCGCACCATAGAAGAAAGCCTGGGGGAAGGAAAAAGAACAAAACACTGTTTGCAGCCCGTGGTTTTCACAGAGAATGCAAAGTCAGGTGTCTGAAACGCACTGAAAGAAAAGCTCAGGTGATCAGAACAGCTACAATAAAACTCGAGCTTTGTACAGCCTGACCCCTCTGCAGGAACTGCCAGAGCAGGTAGAGTTCATCTTTGGTGCGACAATAAAGATGTTGAAGGCTCTAACTCAATGCTTGTGTGTACACAATGCCCATTATATACTTACATATTATATTACATTTGTGCAATAAACTATCATAGAGTCTAAGATTTTAAGCAGTTTAATACTATTCTATCCCTCTTGGGGAGTGGGGGAAAGGTGATTTAAATAGAAACTATTTTAATTGTTAAACCAACTGTACTATAAAGCTTTTCTAAAGAAAAAAATCCCTTGTTGAAATAATTTCACCTGTGCTAAGACGTCTATCTGTTCAGTAGTACAAATAAGAAATAAATAATATAGTAGATAACGTAAGAGAAATGTATACAAACCAGGACAGCCAGAGCCATCATAATTAGCACTGGAATCTGCAGAATAAATGGTATCTCCTTCATAAGTGCTTTGATGAATTCACCGATCCCTTGTCCCACGTGCTTCAACGGCTCTGTTACAAAGTTGGTGAAAGTAATTGCCAATGCCTAGAAAAATACAAATAGAGAAATAGTGTTGTTACTGATGGCAAACCTAAATGTGAACAGTCTCTTCAGGCTGGGCGTGTACCTTTGTGGGTGGAACCAGCAGAACAGGATTTACTAGCAGAGTTTCATAGTACTTCTGACAGGGATCGTCCTGAAACGTCCATTTACTTCTGAACCATTCTGTTGCCAAAGCAGAGACACGTATTTACTACTTTTAAAAATATATTTCATGACTCAGTAGTAATACAGAAAGTAGCATATCAATTACAGATGGAAGAGAACTCTTCTAGATATGGTTCAAAGCTCAGATTTATTTTTGAAAATCTGAGATTAGCTTGGCAGAGTTGTTTATCCAGTCATGGGGATGCAGGAAGGAGAGGGAAGGCTGGGAAGAAAGAGAAGAAACTGAGGTTTTCCCATCTTTAGTCAATAAAGTTCTCTTTATGAGATGAACTTAATCCCTAGAAGCCTCAGAAGAGAAATAAGTCTTGTCTGTGGGAACTATCATCTAGTACATTTTGTCCACAGCTACTGAAGCAGAAGCAATTCTGACTGTCATTACTCACCTGCCAGGCTGCAAGTAGATTAAAATGCATATTTTGCTTGCTAGATTTCAAGAGACTGTTTTAGTTGTAAGGAGACAGTCTTACTCCTTAAGGGAACTTTTAAGTTATAAGCAAGTAATTTATGACGTGTTTCTATAGTTTGATTTTAGTGTAGTCAGAACACAAACCAGTGAAATTTGAAATAAACAGAGCAATCACAGCCAATAAATTCTAAAGGGAAGACCGTAACAAGCACTCATTAAGAGTTGCCATCGTTAATCTACCTGCTATAGCATTGGATAGTAAATAAGGGCTAATAAAAATAATTCAGCTTTTTCTGTAAAAGAACAAAACAGAGTAAGTAGTTACAGATCTAATTTCTGAATTCCATTGCACTCACAGGCCTGGAAGATGAAAGAAAGTACCTTTTTCTTGAATTCTGCCCTCCTGTCTTCAGTAAAGGGCCCTGAATGGTGCTGGGGGAGGGGAGCTGGGGGAACACTCCCGGGGTAAGTTACAAAGAAAAGAAGTAACACCCTGACACGCTCTAAGCACAGGTTTGGGATCAGCTCTCCTTCAAAAGCCTAGCAAAGGAAGTCTTGTGGAATGGAAAAATGGTAAAACCGCATAATCATGTATTGCTGAAGAAGACTCAATGTACTACTCATGAAGAAATTAAGAGTATTTTTGGATACTGAGTATTGTGTGATCTTAAATACTATTACAAAATAATGAAACAAGTATTTACCGATAAGACTTCCTCCCCAGTCCAACTTCTCGGCACAGATGTTATCAAACTGTCCCATCTTCGCAATCTCTGCCTGATGCTGCGCGAAGGCCAGCTGCAGGAGATAAAGATTTTCTTGTAAAACATAAACCAAGGTGGTGCCAGGCACAGAACACCTGCGTCCCTGCCCCTGAGCTAATGACGTGTGCTCTTGGCCAGTTTGGGATAATTAACTGGGTAAATCTGTATGAAGAAAAGCTTGCTACCTAAACAATTTAACAGATGCAATTCTAAGTACTTCCTGGGAATGGATAACCACTACCAAGAGGAATACCTCTCAGTTATTCTCTAAACGGATTCTACATTACCAAAAAAGCAAACTTCAATATTCAAAGATAAAAGTTCAGGGCAAAATAAGCTGATGACATCTTGCTGCTTCAAAACGTTTCTGATTAAAAACTGAGACAGCTGCCATACAATTATTAATCAAAACAGCATGACATTTTTTAAAAAATTCTCATTAACAAATACCTGTATTCATTCTAATTTTGCCTTACAGTTTGCAACTGATAATCAAATACAAAAAATTAAGTCAAATCATCTGTTGGAAGAACTCTGACGTTCTTCACCAGCTCAGCCTGAGTCCTGGGCACGGCAGTCCCCTGGCGCTGACCAGCCAGCCTCCTCTCGGGGACTCTGCTGCTCCCGGGTCCCACAAGCTGCAGTTTAATTCTGGTGACAACCTCTGAGGACTGAGATTTTGTGGGTGGGCTACGACACAGCAGCATTGACTCCTCTTCATTAAAACCAGTACCATCGTACAGTTTGCTACTTTGTCACCATTAATGAAGCAGCAATAGCAGGGGGGTTGGAACTTGATGATCTTTAAGGTCCCTTCCAACCCGAACCATTCTATGATTCTACGACTGTTACATTTTAAGCCTAAAAGCCATTAAGATTTCAGAACTTACCTTATACAAGTAAAGCCAATTCCATGCAAAACTGATGAGAAAACTTATTAATAAAACACGTTTTAGCTGAACAAACCAATGAATACGTGTCCAGAGCTCCGTAGCTATTAGAATTACAACACATACTAAGCACAAGAGTATCTGAAAAAGAAAACAGGAAAAAACTGTGATCCAGATTTGGAATTTTCCAAGCTTACTGCCAGTACACACAAAGGAAATTCCAATTTGTTTTTTCACTAGTGTGATGTGCACAGAACACTTGGGAGGATTTCTCCTTGCTTCACAGCGTGGCTGCAGCAGTGCAAGGCAGAAAGCTTCTCAATGTTACTAGCACTCATTCCTAGCACAGCCTTACTTTGCAGTTGCTCGTTTCTTTCTTGTGATACTTAGTTATTTCTTCCTTATGATATTTATCATGTTACCTACTGTGGTGGTTTGGGCCGGATTGGCCAGACTTCAGAGAAGCACTTCAGTGTCTCTTTCCAGGCGAGGACCCCTAAGAGCGAGGTTACGCCCCTGACAGCTTGCTTTTTTCATTTGGCTTCCAAGGACCACCCTCAACACTAGACAGGCTTCTTTCAACATCATGTCACCATAAAACGTTAGCATATTCCCAACAGTAAATACTTATTCCAAGAGCTTCAGCTTATTACAGATCCTCAGCTTAGCCCTTTGTAATTTCCTTTTAGGGAGTACGACATTTTCCCACAGTCGCGCTCTCCTTCTCTCCAAAACTATACACATTTTTTTTTCCACAAAGTTCACAAAAGCCTCTAACCTATAAAATCTAAGGCCTCAAATACATACCTGTCTCAATATAAATGTATATATGTATAAATGAACAAGAGTCAAATCTGGAAAATTTGTAATGCACGAGTTGTCAGTTAAGTGATAAGAAAGTACTAGAGTCTGATGAGTCACACAACACAGATACAAAAGACAGAAAAAGAAAGCATAGCAGCCAAAAATACAAAGCTACACCAAGAAAAGATGACCAGAGGAGTAAGAAAACTTCAATTCTCACTGCAAGTAAACATATCGCCTCTACCTTCAGCAACCATGAAACCAAGAGTGACTCACTGAAAGTACGATGGGAAGAACTGCTTTAGGTGTGGAGTTAAGAAGGTAATGTGCATTGGCTAGACCTGCACAAAGGAACTGGAGAAAACAGCCATTAAAAAACCTCTTCTCTTACCATAAACATATTATATAGATCAATTCCAAAAGTGTCTTCAAATCTCCAGTGCCAAGCTTCATAATCATGGTGCTTAAAATTGATCAAAATATCACTAAGCGCATCATCCACAGCACCCGACTGCCAGGTCTCCTCATTGAGAAACTTGAGGATCTCCAAATACGTCTGTTTTGTCAGGATGATCTCAGCATCGTAATGGACGTGGCCCACGTTTCCCTCAGGCTGAATTAAAAGCAAAGCAAAATGATGGTTAAAAGCTGCTTATTTGGAACCAGAATTACATATGAAACCCCGTTTCCCTGTGCAAACACTTGTTAAACACCCTCATGATGTACCAGCAGCTCTGTGACGCAGACTGCGGGATGAAGACATGGGACAGGGAGGACACCATGGCTCTATAATCTTTTTGTTCATTCTTCTAAACAATGTAAAGCACAAATGCAACTGGTTTGTACTCTTTCAATTCTACAGCAAAAACCTAAAAAATGAAGTTGGTTATCTCACCTGTTACTAAAATTTTAAAGCCACTTCTCATTAACAAGTATTAGTTACTAATGAACTATGCGTGCCCCAGTTGTGGCTGGGTAATACAGACAGAAGCTACTAGACTCACAGAATTGTCTTGGTTGGAAGGGACCTTCAGGGTCATCTACTCCAGCCATCAACATAACTGATAAAAACCCATCACTAAACCATGTCACTAAGCACTATGTAACCCGTCTTTTAAATACCTCCAGGGATGGTGCCTCAACCACTTCCCTGGGCAGCCCATTCCAATGCTTGATAACCCTTTCAGTGTTACGGGTTTTTTCTAATTTTTCCTAATATCCAATTTGAACCTCCCCTGGTGCAGTGTGAGGCCATTTCCTCTTGTCCTATCGCCTGTGACTTGGGAGAAGAGACCGACCCCCACCTCTCTAGTTAATTATCTCTATTTAATTATCATTAAATAATGAAATAAGAAATTTTACATTGCTAAGCATAATGCTGTTTGGTTTTAGTCCTCTACCTCTGAATAGAAAAAAATATATCTCCAAGGACAATATAATGAAGTAATAAGGTGATTCCTATACACAAACTCTAAGAAGCTCAAATATTCCTAGACGGTTAATGTGGTAGAGTCTAAAACAAAGGCCTAAAAGGTCTACAACAAACAAACAAACAGACAAAATCTATCTCTTTCAAGTTTAACAACCATTAGCGTGACCTGAACAGGGTATTACTGTAGCCCCATCCCAGCAACAGACATTTAGATACAGCCTGGAGTTCCCGCAGCCCTCCTCTGGATGCTTCACACATCAAAGGGCAACTCTCTCTCCTGAGCAAACACCGGTAACTCACGGCGATACGGATGCACACACTTCCAGCATTTTTCCCTTTGCAACTCAGTTCCCCTCGTAATTTAAATTTCAACTAAGCCAAAATAATTAATCAATCAATAAATCAACTTGATAACTGTGAAGAACACATATGAATTTTAATTCATTTTAATGCAGGTTCGAATACTCACAAGGCCAAGTTTTCCTGCTTCATTTAAAATCTTATTCAAGTATCGCTTGAAAATGTAAAAGCTCCGGGTTTCGCGTGATTTGGCATTCCTCTTCTCACATTCTGCAATCTGCAACATAAAGACATTTTATCCACTTCGTGCCCAAAGCAGCTTGTTCACAGGAGAAAAAACCAAACCCCTACCAACAGGACTGAGAGGCCCATTTCTGTAGTTTAGCAATAATCCCATGATTAGTACACCAGATAAAAAGCCAAACCAGTTGCTGAAGGTAATACTTTTCATGGGACTGGTCAGTACTGGATATTTCAGATCTGCTCTTAATATGGTTTACATACTAACCTCTGTAAACCTAGAAAAAACTAAAGATCCCTATCTCCTTAAATTTTAAGTTTACATCAGAAAAAAAATAATAAAGAGAACTGTAAAAAATACTAAGTAACTAAAACAACATCAAAATTACGTGTCCCATTGGGTCTCCAAATGGCTGAGGGAAGCGAGAGCATCACCCCATCCTCCTGATCTCAGAGGAGGAAGCAGCGTGGGGGGCTTTACAGCGCCTTCTGAGAGCTGCAGCGTCGCACATCACAGTCGGCCACAAACACGTTCTCTATCGCCCACAGCCCGCCCTGAAAACCCAACAGAACCCAACAACTTGGAAAGGCCAGGTCTCAGCTTCCGGCAGCAGGGTGTAGCATCAACACCACACCTTTCATCTGTTGACACTGGACAGAAGCAGGAAGCTCCTATCAACCCGTTACGCTATCAAACGGTAAGCAGAGCAGCAATTTGGAGTGGAGTTCAAACCACTTCCAGTCTCTCCTCTCAAAAAAAAAAAAAAAAAAAAAAAAGCACCACCAGAAAGCACAGACTCTAAAAGGCTGGAAAATATTCTCAAGTTCCGTAACAAACCTTCTGTTGCAAGGAATCTACTTCCCTTGAAGACCTCGATAAGACTTCAGTACTGACTACATCCACAGCCTTATCCTCAGCGTCATGGTAGTTTGCCTAAAATTACGTAAGAAAAACACATATTTTTAGAATCAAAGCATTCGATCAACGCGCTGTGTTACACTTCTATAATCGGATCACTTTAAAAGGACCTAAAAACTGAGCGTTGGTCTTTGCCACTAATACTCCCCTACCCATACTCCAGTTGCCTCTGCTCTAATTCCAGGCTCCAAAACACAATTGCTCTAAGTTTCCCTAACCGCACGCTGCCTTCAAACGGCAGGGCCTTACCCTTTCCTCCCCCACCTGCCCTTTCCCCTCCGCCGAGCGCAGGCAACCCACACGGCGCATCAGATTAGATAATGGGGCTGGCTAAAAACCGACTCAGCAAGCACCGGGGCAGTTTCCAGCCAGCCAAATTCCCGGTCCAGCTGGCCACGCGGCCGCCCAGACTGAGAGCAAACACAGACCTGCGCTCGGGGCTTGTGAAACAACATCCCATTTTTTTCTGGTGATTGCTCCGACTTAGTTTTAGGAGTGTTGCTTCTACACAAGCAGGTATGCGCCCCGAGGGAAGTCCCCAAAAGGAACCACGACATCACACAAGTCGGTGAATTCACACCGATATGAAGTTTGGAGGACCTGGCTGGCCCAGACAGCCTGCCTGGCTGGAGATGACAGCCTGCTCTCCCTGCAGAGCAGAAAAGGAATCCTGACAACATTGGTTAACCCAAAGCAGTCATTCTTCTCCTTTAAGATGGGAGGCAACAGTAAAATCCCTAATATTTTTTTTTATAAAAGCTGAAGCAGTTGGGCACCAAGTTTAAAGGCTGCAGTTTGCTACTGAATTTTAGGGATGCTAATGACTACCAGGTGGACTTGGGGCAGGCGGAGGCTGAGAAGGAACTCTGTGGAAAGAAACAGTGGAGTTTGCATTTTCTAAGCTCCAGAAAATTACAGCCTGAAGCATCAAGATGGTATTATTCAAGACTACAAAAACAAACTTGAAAGCTGAAGAATGACAAAAATCAAGGGTGCCCATACAACCAACCGCAGCTCACGGCGGCATGTGTGCGCGGGTTAAACAATATGCATCTCATGATGCAGGGAGAGAGAGAGACCACCCGTCACCCAAGACAAGAGTACGATTCACCTCGTTAAAACTAGCTGTTCGTATTTCATCTTCTCCTCAGCGTTCATGATTTATTAACAGCACACACAGCACTCGCCCCCCATTCTGATCTTCCTTCTGAGAACACTACGCCCAGCGTTACAAAACACCGTTAACTTTCGTAATATTCTCACACAACAGATAATTTAAGTAAAATATAAGTGTTACGCTTAACTGCCCCAAAGTTTATCAGCAAGAATCTTAATTTTCAAGATCTTTAATGCTATGCTTCAGAAATTAGCAAGAACTGTTTAACCCAGTATTTCTCAGAGAAATGACTTGTGGAGCCACAACCTGCAGGAATCAGTCAACCACCACCTGTGAAAAGAGAAAAAGCTTGGTTCCTGTCACTTGATCAGTGTGCAACAGAAACTTGTCCGTAAAAGGTCCTGAGCTAATTATGTACAATAACACAGACTGCCTTTTCTTTCTTCCAATTTTAGCAATGGTCACACAACGCTTTCCTGTACACAGATTCAGATATAACCTTATAAGACCTCAAGAAGACCACAATTTCACAACTTAAGGAAAATCTTTCAAGAGCACGTGTCTGAAGGACTGCTTGGGAAAGACATACATTCATGCACCCTTCTTTTTCTACCTTGTAAGGTCTCCTCATCGTTCCTGATGCTGCATCATAATTGAGCATATCCGTGGGGTCGATCCATTCATCATCTTGAACTTTACCGCTGCCCAGTAGCACAACTGCACACAGCACCAAAGGAAACAGCATCCTGTATCGCTAAATACAAAAACAAGTTCAGATATTTAGGTCAGGATGTAACGTGCTGTGCAAAAAAAACCCCGAAACAATCTTACAACATGAAAAAATATTTTCTGATGTTGTTTAAAAACTCAGTTCTCCGTTAAGCACGTTAAACTTCACTTTTGTAATTCTTTTCCCAAAGAAAACACTGGTAAGAACACCCAACAATCAAACAGCACAATAGGACTGGCAAAACAGAAGTAGCTGGGGTTATGAGCAGGCGCAGAGCAGAGCTCAGCGTTGCTAAATACAACAACACAGCGCAGATCTCCCCCAGGCTTCGGGCGAGGATCTAAGCACCGTTATGGCCACAGAAATCCCCCCGGCAAAGTCTCGCCAAGGCCGGGAGGGTGTTCCCTGTCCTGTCCTGTCCTGCCCGGGCGGCAGCCACGGCGCTGGTGCCTCCGTGCTGGGCCGCCCGCCCGCTCCCCTCCGCCCGGCCCCGCTCAGGCCCACCCCCGGGCAGGGCCGCGCCTCCCCGAGACCGTGCGTTGAAACGGCCACCACACGGGCGCCCCGCACGCTCCTCTCCCGCCTCCTTTACCTCAGGCACCAGCGCC
>JAHREE010000157.1:2562788-2590320 GCA_033628505.1 Tringa tobata | reverse complement strand
CCGGCCCAGGCTGCGATGGTTAATTGCTGCGCGCGGCAGGGACCCCTGCAGGAAAAAGACCTTCCTTTGGTCAATGGAAGCGCCCACGTCAGCACAGCTCGGTCACAGCACTGGCCGGGACACAAACTGACAGAGGTAAAACAAGTTACAATAAGATTCAGCACTTTAATACTTGTATCGCTAATTAAAAAGTCAGCTGGCTTTGACCCCAGACAGACGGCTGGAGGAACACAACAGCTGAAGCCGTATTTTCCTCCGGAGCAGCATTAGGACCTTAACCTACGTGTCCAAGATAGAAAAACAGAGCATTATTACTCATCACAATGCAAAGGCGGACACCTGGAAAGGGTTTCAAAGACCAAAAGTCTCTTGTAGTTGCAGGCGTACAACAGATGCTGGCAGAGGGGTCGAGTACCGGCGCTGCACGGGGAATTACAAACCCAGCATCCCAAGTAACAGAGGAGATGGCTGCAGGTGTTGGAGGTCTTTATTGAGATTATAGCACAGATACACTTCTATAGTTACCTTTCCACTTTTATACGATAGTTAGAAATGCTTGCTACAGTGCACATATAATTTAGTAACCGAGAGGATCCCAAACTTAACTGCAGTTCAAATAAATAAATAACCTAATGTTTAAGGTTTATATCTTAAAAAGTAAAAGGAACTGTACAATATGAAAATATAACAATACATAAACATTAGAATCTAAAGTTTTGTAGAAATAAAACTGCAGTTTCCCCATACATAAACAGTGCAAGAAATAAAATTCAGATAAGCTTCTGAACTGGGAATTCAAACAATTTAATTCTTAAATTACCATGCAGACATAGCATTTTAAGCCATGCTGGTTTCTATTATAGCATTAATGGTATCCCTTTTACTTGAAAAACCGATAGCCATTAAGCTCACTGTGACAACTGCTGCCAATCCACTCTCTTCTACAGTACATTATACACAGAGGTATTCTGTTGCATTCAAAAAGTAAAATATTACATGTTTCTACAGCAAAAAATTTTTTTCCAATATTTTACTTTTTTCCCCCTCCAACATGTTAGCTTGTTCAAAACAATGTCACATAATAAAAACAGCAACATTTCCCCCAGTTTAGATGAAAAGAAAGAAAAGTACCCACGCTAAAGAATGGACCATAATCAAGATGTGGTTACTGCCTACTCACCTTTAAAGTTCAAAACTTTATTACTAAAAAAGTTGAAACTGTGGAGCTGTTACAAGGTTTGTCCTCTTGTTGAGAAGCGATGAATATAATAAATCTGAAAAAACAGTGGAAGTAATTTATCTTTTGTGTGTGTGTGTAAATAGTTACATACAACTTGATTAAAGTGGTGCTCAACTGAAGTTTCTGTATAAAATTCTCATTGAGGCAAAGACCAAGGAATGCAATTAATACCAAACTGTAAACACGTCATTCATGGTACTTTGAGTGCACATCGACAACGTAAGAGTTCTCCTCATAGACTTTGGCAACAAGACTACAATAGGTCACAGCAGCATGAGTTCACATGGAAGACTGAAAGCACTGCAAAAGAATATACTAAGAAACACCAAGACCTCCGAAAAAACCAGAAAAATCTGTGAGAAGTGCCCCTCCTCTTGCTATGACACTCTCCTGCTCAACTGCTGCTCTCTCAATGCCTAATTATTATTACTTTGTTTTTACAGTTCTGTAGTCTCGGGTGTCTGTGCTTTAGCTGCATAGGTTGCCGTTGTTTGCACTCTAGCCGTTGTAGGTCCAAAGCGTTACAGTTCTGTCTGCAGAAGAGGACAAGAAGGAAAGATCTTGCGTATGCCACCTGCACTGAATAACTTTGTCCTTGTGCTCTCCTACCACCATAAGAGGAAGCTGTTTCGTGAGGTCCCCTGTGGCAAAAGAAGAGAAATCCTTAGTCATTTCATGAATTTATATCCCAGCTCTTTGGGTTTTTGTAAAGCTTACATAGGTATTTCACCTTATGAAGCATACTTGACCCCTCCTCTCTCGCTCACACGCAGAGTTAGTGCCCCACTGTTTTGGTTTTTAGGCATTACTGGACACAGTACAACTTTAAAAAACAGGTATTCACAGTTTTTAAATAATGTGATTAAAATTTAATGGTCCAAAGAGAATCAAGTCTATTAGATACACACGATATCTTCTCTCTTAATTCTTCCCAATAAAAATAAGCATTATTATTATACCTTTTTTTTTTTAAAAGAGTGAATTTTATGAATGCTGCCTGAAAGCAATGGCCAGCTCATCAGGCAACAGTGTTAATTAGTTCTTCTATCATAATCAAACCCCTCTCCTCAAACAAGATTTAATTCACAGCCTACATTTTCAGCAATGCAATCAGCCAAATGTGAACAGACAAAAATCACATTTATACACATTTCAAACCCTTGAAAGCTCTACTATTTTTTCCCCTTTTAAACTAAAACCTGATTTTTTAACCAAGTTCTCTTACAACTTCAATACTAAAAGCACCAAACTGAAAATGAACCTAGTATCCTTTTTTAGCATGTTACCTTGCAAGTCTGTCACTTTTATTTTCATATCATATGATCCAGTGAGCAAGTAGTGTGCCCCCGGAGAGAAGCGAACGGAGCGGACGTCGCTGGAATGAGGATGATAGCTCTGCACCATTCGTCCTCCTCGGATATCGTAGAGCATGCAGCTGGAGTCCTCCTGTCCCGTAGCCAGGAGACGGCCGCTAGGATCAACAGCTACCGAGGCTACAGCACTTCCTATGAGAGATAACACACCTCAACAACACACACATATTATACTTATTTACATTTGTACAAATAGCCAACTTCTTAAAAAAAAAACCCTAAGTATACATTGTATAAGAATATAAAATGCTGGCCTTAAATTTAATAAACATACTTTGCAACTGTCATCTTAAAATAACACCATTTTTATGTTCTAGCACTTAAAAGTCTGAAGCCATAGGTCACACTGGAATGTGACCTAGAGTAGCAAAGTCACTGTTAAAGCTGTGCAAGAAAAAAATATCTGTTTCAGACACAGGAAAGAAAGTCACTCTACGAAATAATGTAGAATAATGAAAGGAATTGTGCCCTCTCTCCCCCTCACAATTCTAATCTATTTCCCCCAAAGCTTTCAAAAACAAATCTGAACCCAAGTGCTTCTTAAGAATCCCTTTGCAGATTTCTATACAGTTTGCTGATGACTTGCAAAAATGGCTGCTCCTTTCCACCCCATCTTTTGATTCTGAAACAGTTATTTTGTGTCTTGTTTTATTTTAATGTACTTGGAAGTGTCTTTGAAAAAAAGTCACAAGACAAAAAACTAGTCAACTTTTGAAAGGAAATGTTACTTAAAAAAAAAACCAAACCACAACCCAAAACACACAGGTAAAGATATCCTCACAACTTACTTCTTTTAAGGCACGCCCCCGTTCTGTGATTCAAAAAACCCCCTTACATTCACTCTGTACTACTTAGACATCTTCAAAAAAATATTTCCATGCAAGGATGATCAGAAGCATGGGAGCAATTCTTACCTGTTCCATGAAATGTCGTTCCCACAACTCGAACACAGCTTGGCACTCTCAGATCCCAGAATCTTACAGTCTTGTCTTGGGATCCAGATGCAATCATCCAGCCGCTCCAGGTGTAAAGTGCTAAAATATGACCTGTGAACAAGACAATTTCTTCATTTGATTAAACATCATTAATAAAATAATGAAATATTACAGTTCTGATTATATTTTTGCATTCAGGGATTTAACAGTTCCTATGGAAAACCTGCACGTTGCATGATCTAAAATGCCAGCAGTGTAAGGCAATACCCAGCTTTGCATCTCCCCTGAAATGAAGCACACGCTCTCTCCATGAAATTAACAGCTAATCTATTTAAAAACAAACACCTTCGCCCAAATACCTCAAGAGCAATTTGAAGGAAAAAAGTCTTGCTAGAAAGAAGAACCAGAAGACATTAAAAAAACCAACAAACCAACTTTATTAGAATGTAATACAGACTTAGAAAGGGAAAGAGAGAAGTAACACCACACGTACCAGTGTGGCCACTGAGGGCGTGCAGGCCTTGTCCCCGCTGACAGTCTGTTGTGTAAATATTACAGTCCCCTGCTCCAGCACTTATTAAAATAGCACCACCACTTTCTGGGCCTTCCATAAAAGCGAGGTCTCTGATTGTCCCGTCGTGCATGCTGAATTCCAAATCTGGCCCTAAAATAATTTAAAATTCAAGGAACAAAATGAAGCATAGTTTATCACTCTTACTTCTGCAATATTTCAAGTAGCTACAGTGGCAACAGAATATTTTAGGTAAGGGCGGGTATTCCACCAAGTATAAAACATTGTTGTGTCCTTTCCATAGAACATGCTATTTTGGTTACTACAGTTCAAATAAAATCTCAAATAATCTTATTTTTATTGAGTGTTGCTTGAGCTTCCTACAGTTCCTAAAGCTTTGCCAGAAGGTACCAAAAGGTACAGGGACCGCCTCCATAGCCAATTCCAGCCAAGGTTTACAGAGTCTATTTACTTCTTTTTGTAAGCAATGGTAAACGAAAAAGGCTTTCTCTGCCAGGAGGGAAGGATCTTCAGCAACATGGAACCACACAGGCCAAGGTAGCCTAAGTTCAAACCACAAAAGATGAGAGCCATATTCAGTGTATTGATTAGAAGGGTTGGGCATGGAAAATCGCATTTGCTGGGAAAGAAGCTGTAGAATTCTAAGATGGGAGAGAAGGTGACAGAACTAGGCAAGAAGAAGGGGAATGGGAAATAAATTCCTACTGGTAGGCAAGAACTAGAATTGGGTAAAAACATCTGGTTGGTTTACCGTATCTGGAAAAAAAACCCAAAAAACCAAACAAAAACCATGAAAACAACCTCAAACCAAAAGCCAGGAGATAGCATAGTGAGTCCTGCAAAACAAAACCCAAATGCAAACAAACAAAAACCCCAAACCAAACAAAATGCGAAAGATGATCCCCAACCCCTCAGTGGCTCTTTACTGGACAGAAATTACAGTGATGGTCTAAAGGAAAAGAGACTAAGTAAATCAAAACGTTAGAATCAAAAAAACAAACCCTGTTAACTACGTAATCAATGTAATTTGAATGGTTTTGCCAAATATTGGACAAATAATTGAAAATAAATCCTTTAAACTAATACACACACACATTACCTGTTGCATTACAAGTTTCTGCATTAAAAGGCAGTACTTTCACATATTTATCATTAGAACCAGTAGCTAACAGCTGTCCACAGGGACTCCAGGCTACACAGTAGATTGATCCTTTATGATGCTTGTTCCTTTTGAAACGAACTACAGGTTGTTTAGGAGTATTATAAGCACTGGAAAAAAAAATAAATAAGAGAAATATAAATTTTCCTTTTATTTGTAAGGAAAGCAATGTATTCTAAAATGAAAATACTGTTTTTCTATTATTTTAGGTAACATTAAATAGGTATGACTGTTTGCATTGAAACATATACATGCGATCTAAGACAAAACAAAATGATCTTCTTTGTCCCGTTTTCTGTTTTTCCTCATCTTCCTGTTATATTTGTGACTGGACGTGCAAAAAGAACTCGCATACTCCCTTCAACTATAAAGGGTTGATACAGATAAAATAGCAATGACTAGCAACATACATTAAGACCTTATCCCTGGAGTTCTAAACTGGTGGGGTTTTTCTCTACACCCTTCCTGCTGCAACACCTTGATCCTGCAGCTGCTTTTGACCAGGGCTGAGTTCAATTGAGGCAGCAGTAGCCCAAGAAAGCTCATAAGATGCACACTGTCTATGGCAGCACCCAGTGCAGCTGGCAGGGCTAAAGGCTGGGTCTGGGACTAAACTATTGCGCTGCAGATTGGAAAATCCAGATTCCTGAAAGAAGAAAACAGCCTGTGTAAGCTCCGCATAGGCACGCAGGAAGGTGTTTCTGTTCCAGTTCCCTACCCACTAGACAGAATTCTTAACTGGAGATTGTGTTTAGTATGACTGCATACGACTGTGCTCCATATACTTGTGTTTGGGCTGCTGTTGTGCTTCATAGTACTGTAACAATAAAAATTGAGGCCTGCTGTTTTATCCAAAATGTTGCTGTCTATGCCATCCTTGCTGTCAGAATGAGTAGGACTCATCAAGCACTTAAAGTAGCTAAAGGATCAAGAAAAATGCTTCTGTGTTAACCCCAGCTGGGAAGATGGAGAAAAATGCTGCCTTAAGTCAAGTACTATCTCCTTGTTGGCCACTAAATAAAAATAAAATAACAAAAAAGTACAACAAAATAAAAAACTCATACATGTTCATCATTATGAGCTGTGCGTTAGGTATTATTTGTTGAATAAAGTCACTCTGAAAGCTCCACTCATCTATTAGAAAGTCTAATACAGCAGTCTGTGCAAGAAAGATACGGTCACAATTATACACTAACGCAGGCATCCTCACAGTATCTAAACATACCATACATTCTTAATTCTGAAACTAGATCAGCTTTACACATGGCTGAAATTAAAGGAACAGTCCCATTGATGTACATTTACTCTATTTCAATCGATGAATTTTATACCATGTTATTTCTCTGTTGCCACAAAAGGAAGCAGTCAAGTATTTAAGTATTGCTGTATCCAACTCATCAACATTCATTCCAGTAACATCAACAACAGAATTTCAACAAATTAAACTGCTATTGAAAAATTCAGAAACCGTACTATAAATACTTGAACAGAAGAGGCAGAGAGAAAAAACAGCAGACAAACATCTACATCTGTTTAAAACCTTTTGAGATAAACATGGTTTTAGTAAAGAATTCTAAAATAAATCTACATGGAAGCTAATTTTATTTTGTTGCCAGAGAGGAAATCCATGACAGATTAGCCTAAATCAGCACACACACCACAGAGCTTCCTGAATGGCCCAATGCCTTATATCACACTCAAGAGTTTGGATTCACAGCATTTGTTCAGAGCTGGAGGCAGCAGCTGAGAATCACTGACTTTGTCACCATGTGGCAGCACCCACCCAGCGCAGAGACCACCTGCCGCCAGTCAACCGCGTGGAAACACCGTGATTATCTGAGCAACATCTGCAGAATTGTAATGTGTATCTATCCGTGTCTCATCTCAAATATGTGAAAAAAAAAAAAAAAAAAGCACACTACTATTATACCTTTAGAAAAAGGGGAAAAAAAACCCAAACCCAACCTGTTGTGAATCATACATCACTTTGAAGAATAATTAAAAAAAAATCCCAACAAAACTTTGATGTACAATTAAACAACTGCTGTTTACCAGATACTCTACACAACTACAGCTTTATGAAAAACATGAAAAATTTTGAATGTGTGTCTAGACTCAGGCTGTTACAAAGATTAGAATATCTTTAAGATACTGTAATCTCTCTGCTGACTCGTAAATCCCATGAGGAAGTGTTTTTGGCAGACTATAAGCATAGTGAAAAAATAGTAAGAGGAAGAAATACATGTTCAGAATTAATGAAATCTCAGTATTCCTTTCATATCCAGATGCACTATGTCACTTGTCACAGACTGTACACTGTAACTAGAGATTAAAGCTGCAGAGTCAATCTAACTTTTCGTAATGGTTAGAGCACGTTGTGCGAGAGCAGGGTCAGTCAATAAGGAGGGGTCCATTCCCCTGAACATGCTTTGCCTTGTTTACTAATCGAGAGGAGGTTACCTGGGCTTCAATCCCAACAAGCTGGCTTACATTTGCTATCAGAAAAATCACCTCTTTGTTTGTTTCACACATTGCCAATAAGTATTTTGGAACTAAACTTCAAAGGCTACCTTACTGATGATACTTAAGGAAGAAAAGAAAAAAACCCAGAAGTTGGATTACGTTTTGAATACTTTGGAAGGCTGAACATGGTCCTAAACAGGGAAGGTGTCCCAGATAAAGTCACTGTGCATACTTGTAGCTCCTTCCAAGACTGTGGCGTTTTAGATGCCTGCACTTCCCACCTATTCCAAGAAAATAACGTAACTGGAGCAGAGACAAGGAAATGGTTACTGAGATGGCAATATTTATTTCCAAGTGAAAACAGATTTTTCCCCTTCCTTAAAAAAAAAAAAAAAAAAATCAACAAAAAAATCATAGAATGATTAGAGTTGGAAGGGATCTTAAAGGTTATCTCGTTCCATCCCTCCTGCCACTGCCAGGGACACTTCCCACTAGATGAGGTTTCTCAAAGCCCCATCCGATGGGTGAAAACAAAAGAGCAAGACTAGGTGCACAGTAAACCACAAATAGCCCTCTTCACATCAAGGAATTGAAGTATCAGGAAAACAATGTTTATAGTAACAGTGGGCCAACAGACATGCTCTGGCAAATTTTGCTGTAAAAGTTGAAGATTTTATTGCTTTCTGTACTGTCAAGTCTGTCCTCCTGCCAGAAACTGCATTTTATGAAGCCCAACTTGTGCTGGCTTGGGAACTGACACATGCTTTCTCCCACTTTTATAGCTGGAATATCAAAACCAGAAGCCATCACAGTAAACACAGAAAAGACCACCTGCTGAGACATAAATAACACTTTTGTAACAAAAGGTGTAGTATTGTGACAATGCATCTTGCCAGTAAAGGAAGAGAGCAAAGAAGTAGCCCGCAAATACGCAAATCCTTCAGTAGATCATCTTATTTTTTTTGGCAGTTCAGGTTTCTAAGGAAAGCATTGTACTATTTACAAGAACAACAGAAAGGTATGAAATGTACAGATATCAGTAGCTACAGGACAAAGAAGAGCTATGATATGGAAAAAAGAAATGATTATACAAGCTTTCTTACCTTGGGTCAATTACATCCGGATAGGCACACACTCTCAAAGTTTTGGAGTTGGAGCCAACAGCATATAAACTCCCACTGGGATGAAAGGCTACAGCTCTGACAGCTTGTGTGTCTTCTAGAGTATTAATACAAATGAACTGCTTTTTTGATTTGTCATCCTGTGTAGAAGGGTAACAGTCAAATTAGGTTCTTCATCATAAAACTGGACAGTTTAAAATGGATGTGACTTTTGCAGTATAATATCAAACTTTTGTACCAAACCATTAATAAGTAGCAGTACCAGATTAAACTATTCAAATTACAGGTTTGTACATCAATGTCTACTCCAGAGTTCAGGAATAGCATACTTTAACAAGTTCTTTTCTTCAACTCACACAGCTAACATAATATTAACATTTTTCATTCTTCCCCCAGGCTTCCAACAGCTTTTATTCTTCTAAACAGCCTATCTCAAAAGCATGATGTTACAGTTTATTTCTGTGTAAACACATTTGAACTGTGTGAAACTTGTAAGGGGAGCAAAGCTGCATTTTTACTCAAAACAGTGTAAATCATAAACACAGTTTATAAAACAAAGATAATACTAAGCATAAGAATCAGCTTTTCACCGTGTAGATAACACAAAGTTATCATTAAATTATACAAAGCTTTATTACATCATCCTCCAGACAACTTCATCACCACTTTTCTAAATTTTTTATTTTTAATTATCTGATGCAGAAACTTTGGAATGCCCTCATTGCAAAGTTATTTCCCTAAAGTCAGACCATACTGATGAGTCCAACAATTGAAGTTTCAACCTGGAAAACACAAACAATTGCTGTAAAAGACACCCCATTGGAAGCTCTGTTGTATGAGGACAAGCTGAGAGAACTGGGACTGTTTGGCCTTGAGATCGGAAAGGCATTTCAGGGAGTGCGTAAATCTCATCAGTGTATATAAATACCTGAGAGGAGGAGTAAAAAAGATTGAGCAAAACTCTTATCAGTGGTATCCAGAGAAAGGACAAGAGGCAATGGACACAAATTGAAATACAGGAAATTCCATTTAAACGATTTTTGTTGTTTTAAACACACTATGAGGGTGGTCAGGCGTGGGATCAGGTTGTCCACAGAGGTTGTGGAGTCTCCATCCTTGAAGATACTAAAAACCCAACTGGACCCAGCTCTAAACAACCTGTTCTTATTGACCCTTCTCTGAGCAGTGGGTTTGGACTTAGTCTCCAGACATCCTTTCCAATCTCAATCATTCTGTGATTCTGTAGGTACTGCATCAACCAAACATTCATTCTAAATATCTACTTACAATGAGAGGATGTCACATACACAGAATTAAATATTGAATCTTCTGAAAAAAAAAAAAAGAAACTGTAAAGGACAATAAGAAAACTCACCTCATCACTTCTTGTCCTAGTTAAATTCCCTGAAGAGTCTTCCAACTGTGGCTGAGTGACAGCATGTTCTGACACACTGCTTTGATTTTGTGAAGAGTTTAAGTTCACAGGACAGAAAGAACAAGAGCAGGGACAGATTTGTTTATAAGTATTTTCTGGGTTAAAGTTACAGTTTCAGTCATATTCAAAACTGACTAATTTATGTGGACAAGTGTTATGTGTGTCTGATTATCATTAAACTGTAATTTTTACACGAGGTTATTGATTTTGCAGCAACTCCAGGCATTGAATAAGTGAATGCAAGTTGAATATATTTGTTTTCATTCCATAACATACATATACACATATACGTAACACATACACATGGAAAAAAGGCTGTTGCTTTCAGTTCAGCACTACCTTTAGGTAACAGAAGAAATCCAATTCCCACTCTACTCTACCTCTCTCTCTATCTAGTTTGGATTTAATAAAAAGCTTTCAGAAACTTAGTAAAACACAAAATACACGAGAACTATACATATAAGAAGGAATAAAAAGTCTAAAATTAAAAATAAACGTAAAATGTAAACCATAACAAATGTTTTTTTTATTTTTAATGCGTGCTGTCAAAAAAATTATTTTTATAATCCCTATAAAAATATAGGGAAAACACTGTTCATGAGCTAAATATCCCTATTCAATGAAAAAATCATACGATAACAAAAAATAAATACAAACAGCTATTCCCACATGCTAAGAGAAGGACATTTTGGTGCTGAACAGCATCATATAACTTACGTTTGATTCCCCAGTACAGGTGACTCTTCAGGAAAGGGTATCTGATTAGCTGATCCACGTTTCCGAGGAGTGCTTGTATTCACATTTTGGCTATCAGTTGTTATCCTCTGACTAGCATCTGAAGGCGCTGATGTAACATTACTTGCTGGATTGGTAGATGCATTCCCTTTGCTCCCGTTACATTGCTGGCTAAGTGTTTGTACATCATTTCCAAGACTGTCCATACCCATATTTAATTCTCCTAGCTTCTGGATAGATCTAGTAACAAATGACCAAAGGAAAAAAGTAAAAACCAAACCAGGTTATTATGAGAACTTGAGGAGGGACAGGAGTGGGTGGAGGGAGAAGCAACAAACCCCCCTAACCTGTTAAGAAACTGTTCAGTAAGATTCTGTTGCTGGTCAGCTCCATCTTCTTGATTTACACCTCCTTCCAACAACATCTGCTGGTACAGCTGCCGTTGTTGCTCTTTCTGTTCTAAGTGCTGCTGGTAACGTAGTCTTTGTCTGTAATATTCTTGAAACTGCTCAGTTGAATCCCGAAGCTAAAAGGAAATCAGAATTACTGATGAAAATTAAATAGTTAATTGTGGTATTTAACCTAAATATTAACTTTCTGGTTTGTTATTTCAATACAGGCATCAAACTGCCAGCAGATTCTCCTCTGAGGAACAAGGTTTTTGTTCTTCCCTAAAACTAGATACAATTTACATATTAGAATAGGAAATCACCACCAGTCTGTGCTATTCACTGTTGAAGCAGTTCTGCTGTAATTCAGAAGACTCCTCTTTCCTACAAAGCTTCCAAAGTATTACTTAAGATCAGAACAAACAGGTGATTGTTTTCTAATTTCTATTTTCAGTTTTCAATCTAAGCTACACACCAAATTCCAAGTCATATTTTCACTACAAATTTAGTATTTTCTGCCACACTGGTACCTCCTTACCATCAGCGTGCAGAGCCAATTTACCTCTCCCAACCTTGAAGTGGTCTAATCAAGTGTTACATCTTACTTTTGAAATTGGTGCCTTATTCTAACTTCAGAGTTACTTTCTGGACCAAGCACAAATACCTGAGCTTCCATTCTCATATTCTCCTCCCTTTTACATACTATCTTTAGCTTCCCACACTGCCAGCTCCCCAGGACTGGGGGAGAATGCAGACTGCCTTCTGCATTCCCCGATCCTTGCTTTCTCACTGGGCTGCTAGTTCCAAATGCTACCGTCATAAAACAGTTGAGAACAAATTAAAACTGAACAAACAAAAACACCCTACAGAAAACCAAAAGCACTTTAGTCCAAGGCCAAAATATCAACACCGAAGTGCCATACATTTTCTAACAAAAAAAAGCCTTAAGCGCGTATTTACCAACTAGTAGGGAAAAAACAGAGTAAATGCAAAAAAACCTGGTGTTTTTTGTTTGTTTTTGAAGTAACATCTTTGTCATTTAGTGACTCTAAGTTGTATAAGGACATTCTGATAACTTTGCCTTAGTTCAGAGGATCTTTATTTTTAACTATGAGCGTTTGAATGTCTTCAAAATAAGAATATTTCCATTATGATTTTGTGTTCTCTGACACAAGAATTTCTTGTTTTATAACGGATTTCCTAGTGCTGTTGCATTTATAAAAAGTCTACCACCTTCGGTTTCCTGAGACGAACACTTGTAATTTGAAAACTCTGAAGTTATCTTCAGAAGTCTAGAAAGCATTCATTCCCTGTATTTCAAGTACGTGAACTATTCCCCAGTCATTGTGTTACAAACCTTCTAAGCAACAGGTATATTGTTATCTATACTTCTTTCCATGACTGATACTTGTTTGTTCCAGTTGGGTTCAATCCTTTGAACCTTTGGATTCCGTGTCATTACCATTCAAGCTAATACCTAAACCTACAGTATGTTTCCCAGATGCTCTAGTCTATAAACTCCGGCTTCTAACTCAGTCTATCCAGGAACAAAGCAAAAATACAGCTATTAAAAGAAACTTAAAGGAATTTCTTACTCGCACAGAAATACACATGTATCACTATGATGAGGGAAAAAAAAAAACAGGTGAAATTGGTGACTGGGTACTACATTCTTTTCTACTTGTGTGTAACAGCCTGGCCAACATCTTCACCCACAGCACAGTATCTGCTGTCTTCATTCTCTCATGTAAATACTGCATCTGTTTTTTTGCCTTTGGAAGCCTGCTCTGTTATACATCTGGCTAAGCTCTTTCCTCCCTCCCCTTATTGCCCATGTGCATACATAACACTGTTGCAGAAGAGAAGTTACGCAAAATCCTGCAGGGGAGTGAAGTCCTCAGATTTGGAGGACTTTGTTAATCCTCCAATAGGCCCCATTGCCTCACTGAAGTATCCAGAGTCTACAAGAATATAGTCCTGTCAAGACTAGACTGGTTTTCAGTGCCCTATAGGTGTCATAAACCCAGACAAACTCAAACTGGAGTCTGCAAACAAAACAGGCTGCGGGCTAAGTGGTTATTCATCATTACTGAATTAAGAGATATGTAAAAATGCGGAAAAAGGACAGAATGTGTAACTGCTTTCAGTGTTCCCTACTGAACTATTAGTTAACTTTCCCCATATTGCTGTTAAGGAGAAAAAAGGGGTGTGTGTGAAGATAGTCAAGGCACAAGCCTTCAAAGATGAATCCAAAAGAGGTAGAGGTTACGTTATTGGATTCTGAATAGCAAAGATACATTTACTAGTGGATTATCCAATTTTAATTTCTCTGTGTTCTAGATAGAAAATGATGTAAGATGACCTATGAAACTTGGTGTTAACACCAAAAATTGCAGGCTACATGCCAGATTCTTTGCTAAAACAATAAGAGGATTCTTAAGCATTGTTTAATCTAACACTGGCTTTGAGTACTGCAAAGCTTTTTGCCCTTTTTTTTTTTTTAAGATATACTCAACAGTTCAGCAATGCTGCTGATATGAGAAGGCACACTAATCAGCTGCATTACAGACTCAGATGACAGCAGAACTTTATACAACAGAAAAAGAGAGTAGTTTCTTACATAAGATGCAATGTGGTATTTTCACTATAGTAAAAAGAAGATTCAAAGCCACCATTGTCATGCATGAAGTTCTCAACACAAAGGCAAATCATTATGAAGTGATCAGAATACAACTCAAAGAGCCTCATTATTTTTAAACAACCAACCACTACCTCATTTTTTTCTTGTTTGGCTGATCCCTGACTCTGTGCTCCATTAACTGGTTCATTTTCTGGAACTGAACTCTGGCACAAAGTCTCACTGCCGATGGGATGCTGTGGCTCCACGGGAGTATCACTTCGTGCAGCAACATGGAAGAAAAGAGAAGCTTAATTGAGAAAAATTAAAAAATCCCCTAGTAAGCAGAGAAAGATAACATTCTAGTGTAAAATCTGATAACAAAAGTATGCAAACTTCTTAAGTGACATAAAACTGAAGATATTGCTTAGGAAAAAATGCCACTTGCAATGGGTTACACTAAACAAAACCCCTAACAAACAAATAGCAGTCAGTGCTAGACAGACAGTGCTTTGTCCCCACATTTTCCAAAAAACTTACCACCACGGGATATCCAAATTCCAGTTTCTATCCCTACACTGGAATTACACACCCTTTAACTAGCAAGTTATTCAAGATCCCCTGTTTTCAAAGCAATTATGTGCATGGAACGTATCAGATTTACTATGTGACTAATGTCTTCCATAATCACTACCACTATCAATCTAAATTTAAACTATACTTTCATCCATCAGCTTGGACATCTCTGGAAACGCTACACAGAAAAATGTTTATATCAGTTTTGCTATTCTTGTATCATGTAAGCATTTCTGTGTGAAACTCTTTCCAAAATGCCTTAGCATTCAGTAAGTGTGCAGAACACATTAAAAGCCTTGGATTCCCATCTTCAGTTTTGTCCACTTAAAGTCCTCTTTACTCAGTGACTTGGAGGGAAGATCTTTAAGAAGTTATTTTGAACTTTTTGGGTATAATAACAAAAGTAACGTAGCTAATTAAAAGATGAGCAATTGCTTGCTGAATACAACTTATAAAAGAAATACTGTATTTCTGTCACGTGCAAGAGGAAGCAAGGGCCAGATAGACATAAAGTTGAGCTTCCCAGCTTCCACCCTTGCAAATACTGCCATTTAAGTTGAACAGTTATTCTGAAGTTGGTTTTTTTCCCCTCAAATACATAATGTCTTCTTGAAAACTACAGGTCTGGTGCCCTAACCTAATTCCTAACCCTCAAGACATATATCATTTAATGAAAAAGAAAGTTAAGATCTATCACTTAGCATTATATGTAAATGCCTACAAAAGTAAACCTGCATCAATTTACCACTTTATTTAGCCTACAAGATAAGCAGCTATTTGTGCAGAATTATTCCAGTACACTGAAATTGAAAAAGGAAACAAAAAACTTTCCATAATCAGTTTTAACATTGGTCCCTGGTCTACACACATGAATGTTAAAGTTTGTGCGTACAGGGAAGTAATATTAGAAGATTCACAATTTATTAGTATCTTCAGGAAGTACACTTTTTAAAAATGGAACTCAAGAGATACTTCCGTAGCACTTAAGCTATCCACAAACTCCAGTTGTGAAGAGGCTGGTAAAACCAAAGATTTAAAGTGGATCATTTAGAATCAAATGAAATAGTTCAAGATAAGGATTTAGAAAATGTATTAAGACACTCACCAATGCAAAAATCTCCATTGTTATTGGTGAACTGACATAAGAATGATTGCATTTGTTTCCCTTTTATTGAGTTTAGTTACAGCTGCTCTTGATCTTAACAGAAGATATAAAATATTGCTGTAAGGCAGAACTAATAGATGATGTCACCAACTGTGGCCAGGACTTGGAACACCACAGCTCTGAAAGTGTCCTCTGCTGGCCAGTGCACCCAAGCGCAGCACTAGTTACCCACCTGGTTCTTTAAGTGCCAAAAAAGCTGGCAGCTGCTTGCCAGAGACATACATATAACGTTTAGAAAGGAGGAGAAGTGCTGATCAAAATAAAGACCAAGAAAAAACATGATGATAAGCTCTTAATTGAAAGTACCATTCCTCCTGGATACCAGCACTTTTCTCTCAGGAGGTAAAAAGCACAAAGTTTTGATACAGGCTTCAGTTCTTAAGGAAGGCAGTAAAGTCAGTTTTGCAGCCTACATTGCATTAAACAAAGTTATTAATAGCATTCACCACTATCATAACCCAAGTATCTTCATGACCAATAAAAAAACATAATACATTCATCAGCCTTACTCAGATTCAGTTTGAAAAATGGTAAAGTAAGTATCTAAGCTGAACTACTATTGATAAGTGACAGAGGAATGCTACACCAATGGCATATAGTTATTCCCACTGACTTCATTTGGACTGTTTCTATATGTAAATTTTTGAAGTATACTTAATCATTTAGCGTCAGGATCAAAACGTACAGACACCTGAGGAGAGAATGGGATAGGAAAAGAAGATGGGAGTTATAGCTACTCTACAGACACAATTTATTTATCTGGAATTAAAGAATTCAGTAGTACTGAACATAAGTCTTAGACTCTGTTACACACTCAGAGCATATTTGTGCTCTGCACTGGGTTTTCAACTTTTAAGAAAGTCCAGACTGAATCCATAAGGCTCAAAACCAAATATGAAAATTTACTTTGATCATAAAAGTGAAAGGAAGAAAACCCCTTGTATGCAGAGTTTTAATTATAATTTGATTGCTTAAATTCTGTTATGTTTCCATGTTACAATTATGTTCAAAGTTACAGTGCAGGTAAGAACCCGGTAAGATAAAGTGCAAAATAAGCCAAAGTAAAAATAAAGCTACAGTTGCACTCACCGCTCAGGTGACTCTTCAAAAATGCTGTGACACTCGGTATTCTCAAGCATGAGACTTCGGCTGAGGTTCTGTACTCCTGGGTAATGGAAGTTAGCAAAGGAGTGTGACATCGGGGAAGTTTTGGTCCCAAGGTCTGTGACTCTCTTATCGTGACTCGTTAATCCACATGACAGCCCATCTAAGGCAGGGTTTAAGGAGCGGGTCATGTAAGCGTCCGCTGACTGAGGCCGTCTCATCGGGGATGACGGATGAGGAGAAAGTTTGCTGATAAGAGGTGTCAGAAGATCAGCATACGCGGCTTTTGTAGGCTTGAGGAGTTTATCAACATGAATATTAAGCATCTTTTGTTCAAAAGCACAAGAAAAAACAGTAGCTGGCAGATTCTGCAGCCATGATAATAAGCTGAGGTCCAAGTCATCACACCCATTCCCACACAAGAGATCAATGCCCAGCAATACTTCACTCTCTGTGATTTCTTCTCCCGTTGCTTTACTCTGACAGAATTCCACACAACATTCATACAGCAATCCCTTCATTACAAGCTGAAATAAGCGATTGCTACTGGCTTTGAAGCCAGCCTCGCTCAGTTTCCTATCGGCAGGAATGAACTCCGCCACCATGACGCAGGCTTCTTCAAAGCAGTGAACCCGCGCAGTGCTGGGATTCCAGTCCTTGAACTCCGCGTGGTTGGTCAAGCGAGGCAGCGTCAGCAGCAGGCAGAGCTTGCTGTAGTCTTCCTTAGAGGGACAATATTCTTCCAGCGCATGTAGGCACTGGACAGCCTCTCGCATTGTAAATTCCAGCTGCAGAAATATTAACGTTAACAGAGCGGCTCGCAGTTTCTGTTTCTACAATAAACAGTTAGTTGCAGGAGAGCAGGTAGTAGCAAAATGTCTCCACTGTCATTCCTTCATTACTATTACTGTTTATATTTTAAATAAAACAGCATACAATATAAAGTCCACAACTGCTGATGCAAATGTAGTTACAACAGAGCCAAATTTCTGGATGCTCTGGCTTCCTGAAATCGCCCCCAGTCCCACTTTCTACAGATCTATGAAACTTTTTCATGTCACTGCAGGTTTGACAGGCCTAAAACTTTAGAATTGTAACTAAACAGCTACAATTGTATCAGAGCACAAAAGGCTACTTCCATTCTCAAAGCCAGCTGATTTTTTTTTCCTTTTTTTATGTCTATGAAAAGCTATTAGCATAAGTTATAAAAGGCTTCTAGATTTCTCCAATTTCCAGTGATTAGCAACTTCAAGTTATCTTTTATATTGAGATTTTCTGTTCTTCAGTCAAAAGTGTTAAAAAAAAGTTCAAAAAGCTCTCAAAAGAGTAAACCAAATAAATAGAAGGCTTAAGTACAAAGCTTGTTGACAGCTAAAAGCCAAGAACCATGTTAAATACACACAACTTGGTTTTTTTAGTTACAAAGACTGAAAAAAAATAATAAACCCCCCCACTTACCCATGCTACCTAGCTTCTGCTCATCTACAACATGCCAACACATAAGGTTATGCGCAAAACAAAAAAAATCAAGGACATAAATCTGACTTTTTTTCTCTACTGCTGTCTAGTAACAGATTGAGTGATTGGAGGAAAAGTACACGTTCCCTTTACAACTATAAATAAAGACTTACTTTTAGCTTTCTCTACACTGACAAGAGAAGATTCTGCAGTACAATGTACACGTAATGGGACAGAGAATAAAAATCAATTCAGTTTGGAAAACTAAATCAATCGTCTTAACACTACTGGCATTCTTAAACTCATAAGATACTTGTTAGAAATTTGCTATTCATGTATTATCAACATAAATGAAAAACTATAATTAATTTCACATTCTGCACACCTTCTCAGTTTGAGTTAATGTCTCTTTCTATATTGAAAACCTAATGTGCTGTTTGCACATTTAACTGAATCCGTCCTTTGTGAACACATCTGTTCCCTCCAATGAAACAACTGTATCCTCTCTCTCTAAAAGCAACAGCGATAAAGTTTAAGATTAATTCAAATTGGAATCTTTCACCTGCTCCTAATTATGACAATAAATTTCCGTCATTCTGAGACTTGTTTCAGAACTCTTGAAAAAGAGAGCCCTGTACTTTAGCAAACCTCAGGATCAGGACCACAAACATGGCATATAGTCACTGACCTACGCTCCCAAGTTTCAAGCAACCTTTGTATACACAATTCTACTTGAGACTTGGCAGCCACGGTCATTTCCAAAAGATACCAATTATTTTTTCCACTGTTGATTAAACCATTTGGTGATAGCCAAAATTTGTGTATTCAGCGCTGGGAGATTCCACGTTGACTTTAATCAGAATATCTCAATAGGCTTCTCAGCAACAAAAAAGTTCCCAAAGAAGAGACAATTCTTACATGCTGAGGCTCATCTTCTGCTGACATCGCATTGTTTACACATAAGGCTTCCAAGAACTTCTGCTTCATTATAATGTAACGAAACCTGCAGGTGAGAAGTGAAATCGGATACATCTTGGTACAGAGCTAAATGTTCTTTTAGAAATAAGCAGTTTATTTTACAGCTAATTTTTGAGTTAAGCATGGAAAACAAAATCACAAGGAACTCTGACCTCAAATTTTAACAAATTTTGGTAATCAAAAAATGTATTTTAACAGGAAACGTCTTTTTCCATTATTGCTTTCAGAAATATTAGATTTAAAATATTAGAAGGACAATATGAAAAAAGTATAGCAATCATACTAATTTCTTAAATAGAATTATGACAGAGCAGCCAAATATAAACACATGCACCACATTCCTAAAGTGTATGACAAATGAAAACTCATTACAGATTGTGTGTAGATATTTTTCATAGTTTATGTTAAAAAAAACACATGCATATACTTTAAGAACAGTATACAGGTTAGAAAAAAAAACCAAAAAACTAAGGTTAAAAAGTCAGAACTGCTGCTTTCATACACAAAACTTAGAAATTCATGTATTTTCCACAGCTCAAAAAACTGAACTCTGACATACATTCCCTTTTACCTTTTCTTGTCGAATTTTTCCATACATTCAAGAGGCTGAATAAATTGAAGAACCTCATCCCACTGACCATCAAGAATCAATTGCCTAGTAAAAGGAAGAATCACTGCTTTAATTTCACTGGACAAGAATATCCTTCTTGTTAAGTAAGCAGCTCATTCAAAAGCACAACAGTAAGTTAAATATACAACAGGTCATCAGCCTGCTTTGAAAAGTTAATGCTTTGCACAGATGCCAAGATGACTGTCTTATGTGAATAGTAACGAGCAAGCCCAAAATTCCAAGCTCTTCCTCAATGTTTTATAGAAATAACTGCATACAAGGACAAATATGAATTTATTTTTTTTAAAGACACATCAAAAAGGACAAAATAGTCCTTTGTTTCCTGCTTTAACAGTAATCCTTGTTTTAAAAAAACTTACTGGAAGAATACAAATAAATATATTGATTCAATGAATCCTCAGGAATGAAAGCAAACTTAAAAATGAGTTAACTGCATAAATAGTGCTAGGCCTATTTTATAAGGGGAGTAAGGGAAAAACACAACTCCCTTATTAAGAACATAAAAGGAACAGATTGGCAGGAACTATGCCAGCACCAGAGCTCCAGCTCCAAGACCGGTGGGCTAGACTGCACAGGTGCTTTAGTTCAGTTTCTTCATGCCCATAGTTCTCCGTAAAAGGCCCAGGAAAGAGTTTCTCATTAAAGGAATATTCCAACTAAGCTAAGAATGAAACTACAAAACAGGATTAATAACTGCAATTTTTCTCTAATTTTTCTTTCATTTTATTCCAATATCCATAATGTTAAACAAAAAGGAAGCCAGGTGAGAAATCCTGTTCAGTGACAAAACACATTTTTTACTTTTTTAAGAACAGCTGGAAAAGTTATTTTTTCATGCTTCTACAAAGTTATGAAGTACTTTTGGCATGAAATAGAAAACAGCAACGCTAAAAAACTAGCATTCATCTACAGTGACTCCTTTTAATAATTTTGAGGGCAATATGATGAATGGGAAATCACACCAACTCTCACACCCTGATGATAGCAGAGACTCCTTTCATATTGTTAACTTTAAGAGAGATCTAGGTATTATTTTGAAATGCAGGTAATATTTCCTGGGGAAAAGCTTTAGAAACCACTCCACTCCTAGACCTTAGCACTAGGATATAGTCAAAATATTTTACTTATTTTAGAAGTCAACGAACTATATATTCAGTTCCATGTGACATGGTAAGCAGATAATAACAGATCACTGCTGCCAACAGAAGATCTTGTTCTCCCATCCTACCCCTGCCTGTGTGCTTCCCTGACTTACCCTGCACTCACACTGGTGCTTAAGGTTCTTTCTCACCTCAATTCATTAGCATGCCAGAAAAATAACCAAGTTAAAATACATGAAGCAAAAAAAAAAAAAATCTAACTCTAAACCCATGCTGATGATGCCTAGTCAGTTACTTCAAGCAGCTCACAGGAGGAGGTCATTAACTTCAGAGCTGGACCACAGAATTGGGATCAGGAAGAAGCAGAATAGAAAGAAGGCATAACACCTCCTGTTTAGTGGCAGGGGACTGCCCACAGAATCACAGTCCAATTGTATGTTTTCATAAACATGGTATTTAAGCACCAGAGAAAGACATCCTACCTCAGAAAAAGCATGTCATCTGAAAACAGGCCATTAATGACCCCACTTTCTTTCTCAAGTGCCAGCATACTGATATGAAGTTTCCTTGAGTTCAGAAAATCTAGTATTAGTTTAATTATTTCAGCTTCTTTAACATTCACTGTTTCTTCAGCCGTCATGATGGCAGCCTGAAAGGGAAAAGAAGAGAGAATTTTAGCTATGATCAATATCTTATTTTATGCTTGGTTAACAAATGTTGGCTACTAAAAAAAAACTAAAAATACAGTTCTACAAGACAAATTATAATATTACTAAAAACTAAATAGACAGGATCAGGAAACTCATTTTAAGAGGCTGATTATGAAGCCACAATTAAGACCTAACAATGCATCTGCATCTTTTTTATTTCTGTCCTATGCATATATAGGGGCCCAAATAAACATATCTATCAAGAAATCAATCCTCCTGCTGTATGAAAATATTGTGCTTACCAAGTCTGCTAAATGTAAAATTTTCCTTTCTGAAATGCAAACAGTGAAGTTCAAAGAGCATAAAAATGAGCCAGTTACTGTCATTATCTAGCGACCTTACATATGAACTTAAATGTTTCTAACACATATAAAAAGCACAGCACACTAAAAATACAGTTTCCTCCTACTCCATTTTTCAAGTAGTGTATGGCAATTAAGTCAAGGCTTTTTATTCTTCCTTCATAAGGACACCTCTATCTGTCTATATGCTATAAGAAGACTCTAAAAGCTGCAAACCCAAGGTAGCCTCTACGAGTTTGACCACTGACTGCCAAAGTCCCACCTGCCTCCAGCTGTATGTTCCTGGCCTTTCCTCACTTGTGACACTGGGTCAGCTTTTCCAGCATCTCAGGTGTTGAAATGGCTGCACGGTCTAATGAACTCTCCAGCCCACAGGAAGAAGGTGCAGCTGGGGCAGTGACAGGCCAAGGCCCTGGCTGCCAGCAGTCAGCTTGTTTAAAGCTCCCATGGATACAACGTCCAAGCTCCTCTGCAACACAATTCCTTCAAGGACATGAAAGTTGTAGCATGTACTTCTCTTAGGAAACTTAAAATAAATCCTGCTCCTGGCTAAGTCTTGCAAGTTTCCTGAGGCCTGACTTAAAGTAGAAGCTGTTCTACTTTTTTTTTTTTTTTTTTTAACCTGAAAAAGACTTTACTGCTGTAGCTCCCAAGCTGATCTGCTGAAAACTGGGGATACAGGGAGAAACCCTATAACACAGTCAAGCCACGTAGCACTGCCTCATCAGGAGCTCTTTAAAAAAAGGCTAATAGCTACAAAACTGCAATTTCACGTCAGGAAAAATTCAATTTATGCCCATGTTTCTGCAGAAAGGGGTGGTCCCTCTTCTCACCTCTGCACTCATCCACATGTCCCCAGTCACTTTGTGGCACCTGCAATGGAGCTGTATGGTCAGCCAGACCTCTCCTCTGACATTTATTCACCCCATGGACACAACAGCACTAATGCTGACACAAGGAACTGACAGATATTTGCTTCCTGGCAGTAGCAAAGTCTTAACCTGATATAAATTGACTACGAGAGTGCACCAAAGAAGAGAGAAGTCAGTATCATCATCAGGAGGTGACATCCCAAGGAACAAGGAGAGACAGTAGAATAACAGTGATCAGAAAAAAGACCATACAGAGAAAGCTGTTCACAGCAGTAAGTTATAGTTACCCCAGATGCTCCCCCTTTTGAATTTAATTCAAAATACTTCTTATTTCCCTCAGGCAACCATTTACTTATTTGGAAATGTAGCAACTACGATGCCAAAAGACAACCAACTGTGTGTAATGCAGCTCTGAAGACAAGCTGAAGAGATGATGCAGCCTCCAGATACCTTGGCCTTAGAAAACTGGAGTCCATACGCCAGTTATCCATCTGGAGATACACAGAAACTGGCCATAGGAAATCAAAGGACAGATATAAAGAGTTCGAATAATCAAACAAGACACTCATGAAGTTTCTTAACACAAAATTGATTATTTACCCGAGAAGAGGGGAAGAGACAAACACTGTAGCGAAACTTCTTACTGTTCATCATAAACCACTGCTAAAGAACTTGAGAGGATACAAAAATTGAGGCATTTTTAAGAGTGGGTTTTGTACTACGTTGTCTAAATCCCCAAGTCTTCTGTCTTCCTCATAGTTTTATGCCAACTCTTTTCCAAGTAAGTTTTTTTCTAGAATGTTTGACTAGAAAAGCATTTGATTTCAGCAGCGTAGTTTATTTTGGAACAAGAGACCTAATTGTGCCAGATGAAATGGCCTAACTTCTTTTTAAAAATGGCTGGGTTTAATTCTCATTTTAGTTGCAGAAAACTCAAATCACCAAGTACTTTGATGGGTCTCAAGACAGACATACCCAGAGCCCAGGAACCCACTCTCAGCTACTAAAGTCAAAGCAAAAAAAACCCCCCAAAAAACAGCTTGCAGAAAGCTCTGCTGCAGGAAAGAAAGCAGATTAGACACATAAATCCAAACTCAGAACTTCTACAAAGATGCTTTTCCCTCACATATTAGCATTATTTCAACTTCCCCCTTTGGCAACTGGATATGGATTTTTGCTGCCGGAGAAAAATTCAACCCTACCCTTGTACACAAAAGGGAAAAAAAAAAAATCAGCACAAATCTAACCAGGAGTTTAGTATTAACATCTTAATTCCCAACCTCACCTAACGCATTCGCATTTCTCTTTTATTATGCTTTATGGCACTTGTGGGTTTTATACAAATTAAACTGACTCCCTTGCCAAAAGTCAAAGTAAAATTTACACAAAGCTATATCGAGACTCCCCATTAGAGAACTACTAGAAAAATTTGGACTAAGACTCCCTTTGAAGAAAGGAACAGCAAGTCCAGCTTTCTTTTAAACTGGATCTACTGAACTCAAGTCTAAACAGGAAACCACCCCTACACAGCTTCAAGATTGTCTTAAAATTAATTATTTGTATAATCTATTGATGGAAAAATGAGCATAATACTCAGTACTTCACTTAAAACTACTTTAAGTAAAATCCGGCATCTGCAAGAAGTTTTCTTTCATTTTCCATTATAGTTTTAAAAGAACAGCTTTGTTCTGAACATCAAAGCCTTTGCCAATTCTAACACTTAACTTCACTTACTTTATGTTGCCCACATAAATTAGGATAAAGGACAATTGGCAACCTCCATGTTTGATATGAGGCTAGCAACAACATTTTTGGGGTCCTACTAAGAAAAATATAATATAATATCCAAACATAGTTTGGATACTGAACTTCTGAAGAAGATTTGAAGTACACAGATAAGCTCATACATTAACAATATTATGAAAATCTTTAGTGTGCATTTGCTCTAAGAGCAAAACTCCCATTGCACAAATAGCTAGAAAAGAACAGTAAACCTACTAGAGAAGATTTTGACCTAATTGATGGTTTTGTAGGCTGATAAGCTCAGACTTCTCTTATAAGCATTATACTGTCAAAATAATAAGCAGCACTGTGACACTATCATGAAATTATAAATATACATAGGCTTACACATCACCCTCTATGAAATATATCAGTTTTTCTGACATTCACTGGTGTGCCTGTGTATAAATAAAAATAATAATAATTAAAAAGCAAAGAAGAGCAGGGAAACTCAAGATTAGTGCTCAAGCTGCATCTTCGGTCCATCCCACCCTATTGCTTCCTGCCAGCACATATGGCACACAACGTCACAATCCGATCAGCTCAAGTACTAATACTCAAGAATGACTGAAACACAGCATTAGCTTGAGTTATAAATGAAAGTAAATGAGTATTAGAGCACAACATCTCAGGCACCTTCTACCAACCAGGTTTTTGCTACAACCTTTTTATCTTACCCAGTCTTTTCAGAACAGTACTTTTCCACACCTGTCCTCCTTCCTTCTGCATCCTGTTCACTCCTTATCATCTTCCCTAGTCTCGAATTTAAATTTCTTTTCCTCCTAATAAATCCACATCAAGAAAAAAAAGCAACTTCTTGCCACAAACCTGGCACGTATTTTCGCTGTAGCTTCCATGGACAAGATGTCCTTTAAACATCTTTGGAACACACACTACCTACTCCTAAATTCTCCAGAGAGAGGTTTCACTCTTGTTCTGATCTTACTCATGTTCTAAGAACATGTCAACAGCAGGAATCCTCTCATGGTGTTACAAGCATAGAAAACAATTCTTTAAAAAAAAAATAAAAAAAGAAAAGAAATATGCTCTTATGCATATAAATATACTACTTTAGGAAAATAAAGTAAAAGAGAAATTTAAGTAGTATTTCACTTTAAGTTACCTCCCTTAGAAGAAATTTAAAATGCTTATGCATTCACCTGATGAAGTAAGGTTTAATATTCTGGAAGACAAGTAAACAGGAATAACGCTTATTTTAGAATTTCACTATGTTATTTATCATCTGAAATAGATAACTCACCAGTAGTATACAATATGCATTCACAAAACTGGGTAAGGAATATAAAATCTCTTATGACTCAAAAATACAACAAAGAAATATTACAGTTCAAATCTCAAGTGTCATACTGAGAAAGCGGTGATACATTTAAGGGGAGAAGCATTGCCTAATTAGAAGTCTTGGTTCGCTGACTTCAATGACAGCTGCAATGCATATCCATAACCTCAGCATCTTGGCGAGCTACGTCAGAAAAACTGAATGTGAAGAAGTAATACATATTTTAAAAGCTTGCTGTTTTGCATCAAGTTATTTCACCTTCTAATCCATCCCAGAGTCAGAGATGACTCTCAGGCCTGCCCAGAGGCCACTGCAGAGTTCTGCCTAGGCAGACCCCACAGGGGACTCAGGTCAGTACCTAGTGGCTGACCAGCCACTGGTCAGTACCTAGTGGCTCCGTTTCTGATGTGCCCTCGATCATCTTCCAGTTATTCTATATCAAAAGAACTTACAAAAAAAAAAAGTCTATAGGCCAAATTTTTTATTATAACTGATTGCCACAACAGTCAGTGCAACTCACTGACACCCATTCACCCCTAAGAGATTGCACGATTTGTTATTTCAGATTAACTACATTGAATATATTAAAGCTTTAACAGAAAACCTTCACCAAACTTCGTACATTTGAACGCTGCAATTGAAACCTTTTTCTACTCCAACACACAGCAAATAAGTATCCTCTTACATTCTAGCCTTTTCTTCCTCACACGGATATTTTCACTGGCTTACCCTCTAGTAATCCATTTTTTCACCCTGCTTAGATCAGCTGTTGCTTTAGAGCCACCACAGTAATCCATATCTCACCACGCTTTAGAGATGACCGGCAGAGCTCTTTGCATTCATCAACCCCAGTTTCAACACGCACCCTCTTTACACAGAGCATTCTGCACCGAGAACGCCAAAAAGGTGACATTAAATTATGCAATACTTCCATACCAGAGCAAAAACAGAGTGCAGAAAGAAAATGAATCCAAACAAGTTACAGAGACTACGAGTGAATTCATTTTGAATTAAAAAAAACCAAACCAAACCAAAACCACACCTGCTCCATTTTTTTTCCTCTTTTTTCTCTTCACTTGCGGCTCCACAGGAAACCCGCCTCGGCGGGCGCCAGGCTTCAGAGCAACCGCACCGACCGGCTACCGGGCGCCCAGCCCGCACCTCGCATTAGCGTTTCGGGAATGTCAGCCGGGCACCCGCGGCGCGGCAGGGCCGCAGAGGAGGCGACGCTCCTTTGAAGCGGCCCCGCAGACAGGGCACACCCCGCGCTCGCCCCGGGCACTCACCGCACCGCGCCGGTGCCCGGCCCTCCCGCACCGCCTGCCGCCGCAACAAAGGGACGGCGGCGGTGCGGACGCCGTCAGCCGCGCCGACGCTCCCCTCGGCGGGGGGAGAAAGCGACGGCCGTGCCCGCACGCCAGGGACGGGGCGCGGAGATGGGCGGCCCCTCGTGAAGGCGGTGAGGCGAGGCCGCCGGGCAGCGCCCGCCTCACGGCGCGGCAGCGGCCGCCCCAGCCCCGCCCGCCCCGGGCCCTCGCCCGCCGACACTCACCTGAGG
>JAHREE010000157.1:2469810-2562479 GCA_033628505.1 Tringa tobata | reverse complement strand
TAGTGTATTTTTGCTGTCTTCAGCTTCTTGAGACTCTTGGAAAAAGAGCGCATTCTTTACAGAAGTCATAGGTAGGCGTATGTTGTACATATATTTTATGAGGCTGGATTTACATGCAGTTTGACTTTTGGTTACGTTTAATCCCTTTTTGTAGTTGTCAGAAGATTATGGCATCTAAGAATTATCACGGTGAAGAGCTAATAAGCTGCCTGTGTGTTTAAATATAGCTGTGAGATGAGATACAGAAAATCGTGTTAAAATGCTGGTATAGCACTTGGACAAACCCCCAGCGTGTACGCAGCAGCGCTTTGGCAGGCCTTCTCAAAATGGAGACGGTGGCAAAGGATGTAGAAGAGACCCAATTTTTTTATTTACTTATTTTTTTAATGTGTGACATGTATAAGAGTTCCGGGGAAGGCTGTCAGGGATTTAACTGAACTGAATTCTCTGTCACACTGATGGTTAAAAATGTTAAGAACCTCAGCAAGTTCAAGTCTGCTTGCAAACTGTTTTGCTGAGGATCAGCTGAAGGGCAGAGAGGAGTCATAATGTTATTCTCTCTCTCTTCTTTCTGAAAAGGAATGCAGGGAAGTGTTCCCAGGGCCGTCCAGCGAGGAGTGCCGCCTGGCTGCACAGCAGTGACTCTGCCAGGGATGAGCAAGGAGTGTAGAACTTGATGGTTCCTTCTGTGACATTCCAGTCCCAGCACTGCATCCCAGGAAGCTCGACTCACTAGTAAAACACCCAATCCTTCCATTTACTTGCAAAACTATCACTTGTTGCTTAGTTGCCTGTGGAGGCACTGATTAATAGAATGTAATTATAGAAATGGAACTGTTTCCCAATACATGTGATACAATAGAGATGAAAATCAGAGGGAGTGTGGAAAAACAAGATGCCTTTAATTTGTCTAAACAAAGCTGTATGCATAACTTTGCCGAACATATGCTTGGATAAGAAAAGTCCATTTTAAACTTTGTTTAATCTACAAAACACTAGGTAAACGCACATACGCCTTTTAAATTTAATCTTGATTTCACAGTGGTGTTACTGTGTGTGCAATAGCTTTGTTTTCACTGGAGGTCCTGAGATCTGTGAGACTCTCTCTGGAGGGCAAGAGGTTCGGAATGAAAGAAAGGTAAAGCTTCTCCCCAGTTATAGACCCAAAAGAAACAGTAAATTCTGAATTTAAAATTACTCCGTTTCCTGCTCAGAATGTCAGGCCGTTCACAAGGAAGTAGTGAATTCCTATAGTCTGGAAAGAGATTTCAACAACTGTCCTCAGGAATCTGTCCTCAGGAAAAGGTATGGAGGAATAGGTAGGTAGCATTACTTGATGCTTTGGAGGGTGAACAATCATGCTACTTTTAAATTACTACCCTTTAATATTTGGAGAGGAGACATAGTAGCATCCTGATGGAAGAGGGCAGATGGAAGACTATACACTCTGGTTGTTCATAACTTTTAACTCGGGCATAAACACGTCTTTGGGATGGTCTCGGCTTGCTTTGAACTCCCTAGTCGTTATTGCAAAGAAGGTAACTCCCATGAATAGCAAAGCTGTTGGGTGTGGAAGTTTTGGAGAGCTTGAAAATCAGGATTAGTAGAGGAGGAGTTCTGCATTGCCTAGTGACAAGACAGGGCCCCGCAGTCTGTTCTTGGAACGCTTCAGAGAAGAAAATAGTAATTGTGCTACTATTTTACAGATGTTGCAGGTGGCCACAGACAACGTCACCAGGGCTGGATACGTTCTGGGAATTATTCCCCAGTGCTAACCTTGCATAAGATCTGCCAGTGGAGTCCAGCAATTCGTGCAAAACATCTTCGCGTGGTCATCATAAAAATGAGCCAATCCCCTGGCTTTTAGTCATTATAACAGAGCCGTGCAACTCTTTTTATACTATATTTACATGATATTGTAAAAAGTTGCAAAAAAATATATCTGTTTATAACTTTACTTGTGGAAAAAGTGTTTACTCATCTCAAGAAAGTATTTCCAGAACTTTGGGTGACAATGCAGCAAAACTCTTGCATAATCTATAGGGGAATTGTTTACGTAAGCATCATAGCTTCAGTTTCAGGTAGCTTAAATAAGAAAAATACTGAGCCAAAGTATAATCTGGTTTCAGGTAGTTTAAATAATTGCAGGCTTGTGGGGCCTTGCCAGGTCTTGTAATGCAGACATTCAGATCAGTGATGATGTAGAAAGGATAAGACAGAGCTGCCTTCATGTAAAGCTTCATATTAGCTTTTAGTCTTTCTGCAAAGCTCCATTAACAGATTAAGTGACATAAAAACGTCTATAGATAATACTTTTTACGTCTCCATAAAGTTTACATACCATTAACTGAAAACATAAGCATATCCCACATGAAAAAAATTTTCAGTATCTTGCCTAACAAATTTGTCAGTGGATAATGAATTACTTACTCCTAAGTATTTTATACATCCAGTTGTTTGTAATGTTGAATAAGGGTCTGAAGAAAGTTTTAAATAACATTTTTCAGTGGACTGCTTAACAATTTTCTACTGTTTTCTGTCCTTTCCTGATATGCTAGTTGTTACCAGCTTTTCTGAATCAGAGGCAGTTCTGTCTAGTGTCCATCACTATTATTCTTGAATTCAGAAATTTAATAAGAAGCCTGGTGTTAGGAACTCCACCTCCCAAAGCACTTGCACTGAGCTTCTAAATGTGTATGTTGTATATTGCTTCCTGGCCTCTTATGAAGACCAGTAGTTCCAACTGCAAAGCAGACCAGGTAGCTGCTTTTCTTTCCTGCTAGAAGTGAATAAGGTACAATAACTTCACTACCATATTTAACTCTTTGCTGTGGTTGTCTACATAAAGTGCAAGTAAGTCAGAAAGTATATGTGCATTTATACATAGCATACACAAACAAACATACTTCACATCTTTGTTCCTAAATGGAATGCCTTGCTTTTAAAAACAAATTGCTTATAAATGAACAAAGATGCTGTGCATGTTAAAAAATACTTTTTTTTCTACCACCTAGACCTGGAATGAGATAATTTCTGTGGGTTTGCTGCTGTTGTTTTTAATTTTTTTCATTAACTTGAAAATGTAAAAGCAGTTGTAAAGGGCTGTGGCTGTCAAGATAATCTTTATAGCCGCAATTCTTCAAACTGCTCATTCAGCTCATTAAATTAGTAAAAAGGCCGGAAAGAAATGCTAATTTGCTGCTTGAAAAAGATAAAAGTATTAAAGGTTTAGCCCTTACAAAGTTGTGTCTCTATTTAAGTTGTTGGAAAAAAGACACCTGACATCTACAGCTGATGAGTACAGCTGGATTTGAGAAACAAAGCTGTTTTTCACATCACTTTTGTGTGGTTATTGATCGAAAGATTTAGGTTCCAAGTGTAACTGAGATAACTCTTCTGCAGTTGGTGATACCAGATCTCTGCACCGGATCCCACAGCAGCACAAATCACGATTGACAAATTCTGTACAGATTCAGACACACAGTACAGTCATATTCTGTCAAATTAACCAGGGTGTGATCTGAAGTTTCTCAAGTTTGGTATTGCTTGCCAAACAGCAGAGAAAATGAAGCCTGTTCTAAAGCTGGTCTCTACAAAGGCTGTTTTTAGATTAAAATTATGAGCTGGGCTCACCGCTGAAAAAATAGCTTTACTGGGTGCAACTGGGTGTTTGTGTTCCAACATAATTCCTTGCTTGTGTCAGCCTGTTTGTGATGCCGTACAGGGAACTGATTGAGCTGGCTGACAAACAACTAGTTTTGGGGGGAGGAGGGAAGGCTATTCATTTTCATCCACATTAGTTTCCAGTTCAGTACTAACAGCCCTACTGTCAGGTTTCCTGTATTCTTGAAGCTGCCCTCTGAACAGCTCTGAAATTTAGAGATTCTTTATCTGCATACGTTAGCCCAACAACCCAAATCACACCTTAACAGTGCAGTGATATCACATCCCCTTTCAGCAAGTCCTTACCCTGGCTCTGCAGCCCAGCAGGGCGACACAAAACCCCCCAAAAGGCATGATTTGGACTGGAAAAAAATTGCTAATTATAAATCCTATTTTTTTGGATGCTATTTCTATTCAAGATTACATCACTGACAAGTACAAGTTATTTCACTAAAAGTCATGCTCTTTATTAATTGTCTTGATGAAAGTAAGACTTCATCTTGAAAACCTTCCCTTCTGAAGCAATCCTGTTACACCGACTGGTTTGTTTCTGTGGGTCTGGAACAACGGAAGGTAACCAGGGCACAGGAGTTCATCAGCTGACTTGCAAATGTGAAACTCACTTCTGAAGAGAAGAGGGTAAGGCCACATCGTCCTCAAGAATGAAATGAGAAGCCTAATTCTTCAATAGTCTCCCTCTGATAACACCAGAAATCTAAACTATACATGAAAGTATATGGGGAAAGTATATATACATGAAAACAATGGGGAAAAAAAAAGGAGGAATAAAAATGGTGCATATTTCCTACAATTTCTTTGTTACTGAAATACAAGAAGAAACAAGATTTAAACATTAATGTGAACTTTTTATCATTTCAGTTTAGATGTAATCAAGAAAACAAAAAATGTGCTTTTGGTGCCATGCTTTTATTTAAATGAAAGGAAAAAACTACACTGTACCACATAAGTAGCAATGACAATATTTTACAGCACAGCATTTGAAAAAATATGGAAGCTATGCTCCATAGAAGTGGACAAGTAAGCACACAATACACTGTACATTTTTCAACAGTGCCCATTAAATCATAATTAAATAGCTGAATTTGGCTTTAAACAGCCAAATAATAAAAACTAACAGTCATACTAACATTTAAAAAAAAAAAAAAAGATTTCAGTAGCTATTATGACTGTTAGAATATGAAATTTTGCTCCAAAAACTAAGACGAGAGTTTGGCAATTCAGTCATAGCAACAATAATAATACCCCTGATGAAAGCACCAGTGTGTTCTGAAAAGGTCAGTGATAAATACTGGCCTTTATGGAAAGCTTCTTTTTTTTTTTTTTTCTTTTTTTAAACATGATCCCAACCAAAGATCCACTGTAATTAGAAAATTTGCAGGCTTAAAAAGGAAAAGCATATCTAGCTTTACTTTTCCTGTATTAAGTAAAACTTTATACTGCGAGCAATTAAATTTTCAACTGCATTATTCACATTCTACTTTTAGACATTGCACAAATCTTTAACCTGTTGACAAACGTAAATTTCATAATACATTCAGATATATTTAAAATGACTCAAAGAATTCCTGTCACGTATTTAAGCTCACTTTGATTAGATGGATGCGTGTGTCTTTATAGTGTTGCAAATCTTCAGTTAAATCATAGTACAGATTTCAGAAATAAAAAGCCTCCCATGATAAAACTTCTTTTGAAGTTATTCACCGTATGTGTATCAGTTAATCCCAACCTCCTGGTTTCTTGAATCACTTTATATTATACATAGTTTCATATTGTTATTCAAGATGTTCCTACAACGGTATTTGTAGGAACTGTCTAACAGGCAGAATGTGCAAACCCTCTTTCCCCTTTATTAATATTATTTATATCCTATATACACAATATGTATACACTGGAAATATAAGAGTTACGTATCCTGGTGATATACATGCAAACAGTAGGAATCAGCTAACCACAAATAGTTTTGAGCCACATACATATTAAACATGTATTTTAAAGTGTTTTTTTCTTTTTTTTTTTTACAGTTTTAACAAATATACATAAATATAAGAACATAAATTACAGTAAAACTGACAGCATTTGAGAAAATGTGTATAACGCAGATGCATCGATGCCTAAGGCCTTATAATAATTTAAAAAAAAAAGTACTGTTCTAAACTGCTTAATGACATCTCATTCCTGTGCATCTTTTATGTAAGTCAATGAGTACATTGTAGTAGTGAGGCATAGTTTCTCTCAAAGCAATTTAATGAGAGAAATATGAACATCGTGTTAGTCTCCCCATGAAACAGAATGGACTACATACTTACAGCACAATACTGTCTTATGTTAATGTAGTTGTCACAACATTGAAACAGAACAGAATCACAAATCATTCAAGTCTTTTCCTGAGAATGAGATTAGGTTTTTTTTCCCCCAGCAAATCCTCTGGTGTACGTTATCAAAATAGCCACAGATTCAGGGGAGGCTTCAAGTTTGTAGTAGGTGTTTTTTTTTTTTCCAGAACAGTGCTATGTAAAAAGCAAATTATAAGAGAAACGAACACTGAAACGGAATAGTGATCTATAAAATAATCGAACACTGTTTTGAAATAAAATGCAGCCCTTTATAACTAATACTGAACACGCCTAGAGTTTGTTTTTGTAAATGGTCATTTAATAAATTTATTGAAACGTCATTTAGGCTTTTTTGCCACGTGCGTTTAAAATAGCTAAGTGTCACAAGACATCATCTGTTAGATTGTGTCAAGAAAACGATTTACTAAGACACATTGAAAATTCTTATCAGATGTCTATTCCCTAGGAAATAGATCTAAGTCTGAGCTGGCAGATCTGAAGGCAGGAAGAACAGAGAGTGGCCTGGATCTCAAAATCTATGGGAATTAGATACACGACTTCTGAAAGGTCTGTGACTTAGTGAATTCTGTGATTCTTCTGAGTATTTTTAGTGTTCTGTCAGGCAAACATCAGGGTTCTAGTTCTGAATGTTTCACAAGTTCCTGTCCCTTCCTTGGAGAAGCAGTACCTGACCGTGTGCTTGCTCTTCATCTGAAACAACGCAAAATAATGCACGTTTGCTTAAACTGTTTGAGAGTTTTACTCTCAAACCATTTTACTTTGCATTTTAATGGTATTATGAACATGCACATGGTCAGTCATTACATCTCAGATGGTAACTTACTGAAACAGGAATAACTGCATCACCTAACTATACCCTGAGTTTTTAAATAATTCAGTTGAAGGAAATTTCAAGCAGTTCAAAGGTTTTCCCTTTGCTGTTTAGCCTGTAAGCAAATCAGTATTATTTAATTGAAGAACAATTATAAATAATCAGGGGAACAAATCTTGATTTTGTTAGAGCACACAAAAAGGATCTTGCAGAACAGCCCCATTCAGCTGTTCTTCAGTGACATAAAACTTATCATTTAGTCTTTGCTGAAAGTCAGTATGCAAAGTTCAACGTTATTGAGAATATTAACTATTTCTTTAGTGAAAGAAAAAAAAATATTCCAAGACAAGCACAAATACAAACATATAAGGCAACAGATGTAAAAAAAATGTAGTTTGAGTCACTAAAGAGGAACATTCAGTGCTTCAGTGTATCTAATCAAAATACAGAGCAAATATACTCTATATATTGTATTAGCACATACAAATCTCCACACAAGCCAAACATTTCCATAATCACTCGTAATTGTTCACCTAAGCGATAATCTTCTGCACTCCTAAACACTGTGTTTACATTCCAGTTGGACATGATAATAGAACTCGGTGTCCAGTTTTAAGTTCTAAGAGTCCTGTTGGCAACTAGAAATCTATTTCCTATAGGCAGTAAAGACGAAGTGCAAGTTTATCATAATTGTCTGAAGCAAATGTTTTCCCATCTACTATGCCTTGGTCGGTAAAAGTTTCTTAGGAGTAACTGGTCTCTTGGTTTGCCACAAATGGCTGTGAATGGTAATTGCATCAACGCTGGCAGACAAAGTTTTAGCAGGTATGTGGCTAAATTGCTTCCTGTCAGAGTTGTATTTATACAGTCCCTCTATCATTTTCTTTGTGATAGATTTGGGACCTATTCCTGTTAATTTATTGATTTCTTCAGTATCAGGGCAGTATGTATACAGAGATCTGAACTGGCAGCCTGAATCCCGGAACAAGATTAAGAAATTATTGGCATCAGATTTTTCCATTTCCTTTAAAAGAAAGAAAAAAAAAAGAATCACAATATGAATTTTACATTGTAGTTAGAATATATTCTAATAGCTGGACTAGATGATCTGAAAGGTCCCTTCCAACCTTCAAAATTCTACGATTCTATGACTCTCATTTTAAATTTGTTTTCTGTCAGAGCTGAAACTGATGTCTGACTCTGTCCACTAAAAGACCTAATTTCCAATCATCAGAATTTGCTAAGCTTCACTTACCTGAATTCTGACAAAGTAGCTTTCTTTCTCAAGCAAAACCTTATTTATTTAGACAATTTCAGCTACACTTGTTTAGTTGTACCTCAAGAATAGACATCCTAACAATTTTTTTGTAGGCCAAATGAAACTTTTGATCCATTTCATCAGGCAGGTTGAATAGTTGTAAATTTGGAAACAGGAAATTTAGGTATGTCTAGATGTGCCTGAGAGATCCTCCAGTGCTCAAATGGGCTTTCAGTTATCCCTAAATCCATTGAAATTTGGTCAAATCATTAAAGTCCCTTGAAGTGTATGAAGCAAAGGGTCTTTATTAGCTGAAATTTTCAGACTCCTGTTCCACCCAACACAACTTCTATGGGACATGTGCCCTGAACATGTACAGCTTCTACCAAGTGATGTATGCTGCATCCAAGAGTTAAGCATGACCTTTTTATAGCTGTTCTTTCCTGGGATTTCTGGGGGTTATTATGCTCCCAGTTACTTGAACTGAAAGAGGCTGTCTTTATTTCTTACTTGTTATTCCCAAAAAGTAGCTGGAAAGACAGAGAAGGCAGCATCTAAACATGAATTCAGAAGAATTACAAAGAAAAGAAATACTGTTGTGAAATTTATTCCAGAAAAGGAATTACATCCAGATACCAAGTACCTGTGTTCTTTGGTCTATTTAATTTGTCAAATTTGTCAGAATTGGTAAAAGGAAAAGTCATACTACTCTTAACCCTCAAACTCTGTGTTATTCCTTTTGCATGGAAACACACTGGTGCCTGAGTTTTCACCCTTAAAATATTTGTGCAACTTCAGGAAGATTTATACTAGCCTAAGAGAAAAGGCTGGAAGGCACCTTTCTGTAATAGAAAGTCCAGAGTTTGCCCTACTACTTAGAAACTGGAGAAAAGTGTAGGAGGGATGCATTTCAGTTCTTTCTGTTCATGACTGAGCTGTGCTTTAGCTCTAAAGGTCACAGTCTGAGGATCTGTATGTATAAGACTGGTATTTTTCATGTTACAGAAAATAAGTTTGTGAGCAAATTGTAAGAGTCTACACGTTGAAGTTCCCACATTAAACAAGCAGTAACTATTAATTAACATGTCAATCAATTCAGCTTCCTGTGCTGCATGTAGCATGCGACAGCTACTGTTTCTACAGTACTAGAGAACCCTTCTGCCTACACAGGAAGCAAGTCACACCAGTCACTCAAGCCCTTCTTCTAAGCACTAGCATAACCTCAGAATATTCCTTTCAATATTTGCATTTATACTTGAGTGTCCTTCTAATGCCTGACTGTGGTTTGACGTAGGTGTTTATGCTTTTAGGGGAAAAATACCCTTACCTCCAGTATCTTTTTCTTTTGACCTTCATTTACTTTTCCAGCCAAGCAGCAATGTGCCAGCGCATTCTGAATTATATACTTATTGGATTTAGCACTGGGTTCTTTGAAGAGCTTTGGTCCTATGGAGGAGGAATGACAAATCAGCAAAGTTAATCAATGAGCCAACAAAGAGTTACTTTAAATGCTGTGAAGCACTTCTGGTATAGAACTTTGCATACATAAAAATACAAATGCAGGAATAAAATAGAATTAGGCTGGAGACCACAAGTTTCACAAACAAGTAAAATGTCATTCTTTCAGCTGTTACTGAATTTGCTTACAAATGTCTTTCATTATTAATTCATTATTATTGGCAGTCTTCGTAAATATATTTTCTCTCAGAGGACCTTTTCTATGAACAACAAAAGGTTTTACGTTTTCTAACTAAAACTTCAGTTGTCCAGGAGGGAGAAATTTTTTTTTTTTTTTTTTTTTTACCATCTACACTTGTGATTTGAAGGGTGGGAGGTAAAACAATGAAACTAATTCAGTGCCTAAAGTAACTGTAGCCTGTCCACCTTGGAATTCTAGAAATGTTTTACCCAAATCCAGGGACAAAAGATCTGCCCTGACACTTGTCAGGTTGTTCTGTCTGTAAAAAGACTTGATTCATCTGGCTGAAGGAGAAATCTCCTCTGTTTTAATTTCTGAAATATACACGTACTTCTATCAAGACCATTTGAAAAAACCAACAACTAAGTAGCAATTCCGAGTCTTAGAAAGGAATATAATAGACTAGCAATTACCAATTAAATGTAAGATTAAATTTCACTTTGTCTATGCTTCGCAAAAAAAAAGCCTAAAATCAACACCCAGAAGCTGTAATTTGACTGACAGAGTAAAGATATTAAAAATGTGAAAAAAGCCTTCTGTTCAATTCTTAGGAGCTGATATTGCTTCATTTAAAAATAAGTTTTACATAATAATCATTAAAAGATGATCTTCAGCACTATGGTTCTTCATGAAAAAACTCTGCAAGACCATGCAGGCCAAGTCTCACTATCCCTCCTGTAATTTAATTTGACATGTGTGTGGCATTTTTTTTCCTGTTGCAATTTGATTTTTGCTTTTTGTTATTCTGTTCTAAAGTGAGTTTAAATTTCAACTCTCGCCTGCTATAGAGAACACTGAAGCGCACAGTGATCTGTGAGCCCATTGGCTATTCTGAGCCTTACTGCAGTTTGCTATGGTTATCACAAATGCTACTGAGTCAGTACTTTTATTTTGGATTTAAAATTTTAACCTTCTATTATTACCACATATTTAAAAGGAGGTGAAAGTAACATTTCTATGAAAGCATCCTCAATCAAGTTTTAGGAAACCAAAAAAAGATAACTGAAAACTTTCCATGCATAGAGCCACTAATAGCCGGGTACTTTTCTGAGTATTGTTGTCACTGACCTGTGTATTCTGTAGCAGAAGCAACTGAGGAAGTTGTAGATGCATTTTCCCAATCTTTTTCTCCATTACGACTACCACAGCGACTTGGAGATAAAAATCCTTCCACAGACTCAGACCTAAACATTAATTTTAAAATCTATTAAAAAAAAATAGTGTTCAGCAGAGAAGCATTCTAATATGAAAGGAAGGCAAACTGTATTAAAGTTTTGCATGTAAAAACTAAAAAGTTGGTTCTTAAGACATCAAGGAAACTGAGAAGTCAACTGAAACCAGCGGCAGGCATGTCGAGAGTGACCATGATAACATGACATTTGATACTGTAACATGCAGTACTCCCCTTTTCCTAGTTTGCCATTCTTCCCTGTTTCTTTTCTATTAAAAAAAAATAGTATTTCTCTGAATATAATTAAGTAGTTACACAGAAATAGTAGTTTTCCTCTGAATTATAATATTGATTTTGTATATAGGACTAAGAATTTTCTGTTATTTTTATCTCTTTTAATTTTTAGGTGATTTTTTACTGCAAAATAAACTCTGGTGTTTGGAAGAGGCTGAAGTCCTAGTGAACATTTAATACCGCCCTGTACAACTGCTACGGGGAAAAAAAAACCAACAGACAAGAAGCTTCTGTATTAAAAAAAGAAAAGAAGCTATGTAGCTACACATAGCACACAGGTTTAATAAAACATTCACAAGTTGAGACTTAAATACAAGCAGGTGAATTAAAGAGGCTGTGCGAACACCATTTTATTTTGACCTCATTTATAGCTGCCCAACCGGTTTACTTAGTAAAATTTGTGAAACAAATGATCATGGCTTAGTTCCCTAACGCCTGACAGGGGAAACTATCAATGTCTCAGATCAAGAAAACAGACCTGTTCTTGGAGCACACAACATATATATACATTACCTCTTTAAAATTCATGCTAGTTTTACATAGCTGATTACCAAATGTTATTAAATGAAATAGTTATTGTAGCTTTACCTTGGTGTTCTCTTGCCTGACTGCACACTCTCATTGTCCCCTGTATTCAGCGATGCCAATGAAAGACTAGATACTGAAAAAACACGATAAAGCTGTGAACCTGGATAAAAACAAAGTTAAGGCTTATAAACCTATGCAAGTAGCAGAGCCTGTTCATTAGACCCAACACCAGCATCAGAAAGTCAGTAAGAGCTTTTATATAGGAGACTCTCACAGCCATACATGATATACCTGCATGCGTATGCGGTGCACTTCAGCTAAACACTTGCTGACACCCAGCCTTTCGCAGCCCCCTGGGATGGCCTCAGACTAAGCTTTAATGTGAAGCACGGACATGGGGATATTGGCACCATGCAAATCAAAGAATGTAATCAAAGTTAATAACCCCTTATGAAAGGGAGCTTAGGAGATTTAATTTAAAGCTTGGGATGGATTCTTGGAAGGTGTTAAGGGAACACTTTAAATTACACGGGATGATGGAGGGAAGCAGCTAGAGAAGATGCAGCAGAATGCCAAGGACATATGGTGCTGTAACAAAAAGGATCACTGAGCAGTCTGGTTAATTTTTCTAATTGTAAATTGGCAGTACTTCTTCCGATCGTTACTACAGTTATGTGGTATCTAAAAGAATGCTAAGGTGCTCCACATGATTAGTGTTGCTGTGTTAACAACTATACATGCAGTAGGTAAGTGAGCAAAATAGAAAAATCCATGAAATATAAAAGTAACTTTTTATTTTAGCTTTGCCTGTATTAAGCGAGAGTTTAAATACTCTCACCTCATAACCACCATTTTATTTATCAATCTCTCATCTCCCAACTTTTATTCATTCTTAGCTCTACAGGTGCAAGAAGATTTGTGAAGAATACATGAGTGTGTATGAAACTTGCAACACAGGTTGGTGCTTCCACTAGGTTTTCATACGGTTAACCTTTTTGTTTGTTGATTGATATATACGCACGCATGCATAGCAGGTAAGTGACATTCACCTTTTTTCTATTGGCAAATTTTGCTTTCCAGTTTGGTCATGTGCAGCTTCAATTTAGCACAAGACACTCATAAATGCACGTGCCGGTTAGTACCAAAAAACAAGCTGGTGTTTTAGCATGAACAGACTCCTTTTCCACAAAAACATTTGTTACCTGGTGGACCTTTGATTGGTGTCTTAGGTGATTCAATATGATCTCTATGAATAGATTTTGGACGTGGCTTTTTTTGTTTGATTGAGAGGGAACGTGGCTTTATGACAGTATCCATATCTTCCATAAGCTTTAGTTGTTTCCTTCTCATATATTCCTGCTTAATGAATTCTCGCCGTGCTCGTTCATCCTCCTTTTTCTGACGTTCTTCTTCTGTTTTGCGTCTACAAAAATTATCGAATAAATTCAGGAGTAGAACCTTTCCAAATTAACAGTTTTAGCTAGCACAGTGATGGCAACACAGGCATCAGATTTTTTTGAACTTCAGAGTTCTCAGACATCAGAAAGAGGAACTCGCTTTTTTTACAATTTTCAGGCAGTTGAAACTTTTTGGGATACTGTTACTAGTAAAATCAAAGCCATGTTTATGAGGGAGCATTGTGCATTTGTGCAGAAAGAAGCCCAGAGTGACAGGCTCTCCCTCAGAATATAAAGTGCAGGGCAGGGTAGCGCTCAGGCCAGCAGGGCTCATATGTTGAATCTGAGCTAGAGACTGATGCCACCTGCTGATTTTGCAGGACCAGCTGCCATGTGTCCTTAGCTGGGCTCCTCAGCGCATCTGGCTCTAGGATTAAAGAGCGTGGATATTAAGATGCAATTGACATAGAAGTTACACTTTTAACTTAACCAGACATTTTTACATTCAGTGTTACTGATCATTTGGATCAAGACACGTAGTTTTACCTTGTCTCTTCCTTCTTATGCTCTAGTTCCGCTTCCAGCTGCTGCTTTCGTAGCAGAGTCTCTCTTTCCCTTCTCAAACGCTTCTCCAACAACGCTGCTCGTTTCATCGCCATATCATTTTCTGCCTTTTGATCATCCTAGCAGCAACAGCGTTTGAATGAAAATGACCCCAAAAATATTAAGATCTCTGAATTCAGCAACTGATTTTTGCCAAGTCATTAGAAACTTAATTCTGTACACTGGGTTGCTATATCCTAACAGTATTTGAAATAAGTTTATTTAAGAAGATTTTTCTTAAGACTATTAAAAACTTTTCATAAAGGAATTTTTCCTTCCTAAGTCAAACATAGAATTCAACACTGACATAAGAAAACTTGCTAAGTGAAATATTTTAGAGTCAAATCCCACACTGCATAAACTTCTGTATTCAGCTTCAGAAGATTCTATGTGTATGGAGATGAAAGTAATTTATCACAAAAAGCAGTAACTGTGCAGCATATAAAGTAACTTCTGCTGATTGAGCCAGGTTTTTTGTTAGAACTGAGGAATGCTTCCAGACATACAAGGTGCATCTCAGATACATGATACGAGATTTTGGGGTATTCCAAGATGGAAATTCAAAATCTTGATAGCTTTCAGTGTCTAGACAACAGGGAGTGCTCCCAAATACCAGCTTCAAAAGGGAGTCTCAGGAAGACTGTATTTCCTTAGCCAGCCAAGACAGGGAAAAAGTCTCTCCAATGTGCAACTCAGAGACATTCAACATTTTAAAAAAAACAACCCAACACAGGCTGTTATGCACTTTAAAAACTTTTAGTTAAATTTGGGAGTGGGTTAGGGAAGTAAGGATGAGATGTGAGCATGTTTAATTAAGGTGACCAAAGCTTATGTTAAAAATAAACCTACATTCAGCATGCAACATCCTCACCAAAAACTCCAAGCACTCTTCTGCAACTATGAATGGAAAGGGATGCTCTGGCATGCTCACAACTGCAGTATGGTAGAATCTCACCACTCTCACGATGCCAAATTAATCATCAAGTGCAAAAGATATGCTTCTACATTTAGACTTGCAGAACCATCTGCTTTGACTTCAAGGCAAGTTATCACTGAAATCCACATCTGAACTAAGAAGTTTCCTTTCAAATGAAGCTTAATAGCATACAAACACATCCACTAGTTCTCTTACCTTAAAAAAGAATCCACAACACACTTTCTGGTCATCCTCAAATTGTTCTCTATCACTCTCACCTTCATATTTCTCAACAGATACTTCATTTTTTTCTGGTGGCTTCAAATCTGATAGGGAGACTTCAATTAAGTTAGCTGTTTTGGGAGCTGGTGCTGGTAAAATCGGTTGGCTTAGCTGATCTTCATTTGGAGTGAGGCAGACAGTTTCTGTGATAGGCTGAGATAATACTTCAGAAACATTAGATTCAATAGGCTTAATCTCTTTTTCCTCCAACTTCTGTTCACACTGTTTCAGCAATTTTGGTCCTTCTTCTTTTGCTACCTCTTCTGTAGGCTTCACTTCCTTCAAAAGATTTCCCTTTAACTGAGGTTCGCCTATATGTTCACCATCATCTCCAAAGCAAACAAATGACCTAGTTTGAATGGGAACCTGACTTGGAGAAAATCTCCTCAAACGGGGAAGACTATCCACAGACCGTGGGGCAGTCAAGGTACGATTTAGAGGTGTTATTTTCAGTTCATTTGGCCTAGGAGTCCTTTGCATTTTAATGTGAAAAGAGGCATTCTTCCTGTTGGAAGACTGTGGAGACTGATGTGTAGAGCGAGGAGATTCTTGAGAGAAAGGTGCAACAGGAGATGGAGCTCCCATTTGTCTTGATGAAGACTTAAAGTCCCGAATCTGCTTCTGAGGAGAAGGCTGAGGAGGAGAAATAACCCAAGCCTGTTGCTCTCTCATCTGCATCAACATCTCCTGTTGAAGGGATAGACGTTGCATTTCTTGTTGTAGAAAGTGTAGGGAAGAGTTTAGTTTTTCAATAGATTTTGTATATTCTAAGATATCTCCTTCACTAAAATTTTCTTCTGAGGGACTTACTAAATTCCATTGCTTTTCAGCATCCATAGAACTAGCAGGAGATTTTAACCATTTGCTGTGAGAATTTTCAGGGTTTTCCTTTAGCAATTCTGAAGTCTTACTAGTTTGCTCATCTGATTTTTCAGTTTCTTTTTCTTTCAACCGATTAGTGTCAGTGAATACCTTCTCATCTTCAGCTCCTGCTGCCTCTTCTCGGAGAGGCGATACTCCATCACCTTTCTTTTTCACAACATTAAGAAACGCTGTTCTTCCCATTTTCTGCCGCTGCTTTGTGAATGCAGCTTCAACTTTCTTCTTCTGTGCTTCAATGGCTCGCCTCTTTTCCTCTAGCTTCATCCTAAGATGTACCATTTCGGAAGCCAGTAACTGTGTAGTGTCTCTTCCTTGAGGAACAGATGCTTCCTCAGGAATATGAGTCCAAGCAACCATATGAGGGATATTCAGCTCAGAACCTTCTGGTGTGGTTTTCTGAGAACTGCTTCCACTGCTTCTACTATCTGTGTGATTCAACTTCCTGAATTTCTGCTCTGCAAAGCTAGTCATTTTAACCCCCGAACTTGAAGAAGCACTGCTGCCTGCCTGTGATTTAGTACTTACTGAGCTGGGACAGGGACTTAATTGATCTCTGTGATTGCCAGCTCGCATTTCATAATCCTGGAGAAATTTAGATGGTTCTTCCATGTCAGAGTCCATGCTTACAGTATAATCTCTCAAAGAAGAATCCTCATCCATTGTCTCTGGAATATCTTCTGAAGGGACATGTATTCCAGTATCTACTTCTGTATTGTCAGTCACAGGACTCAGAGCACCTTTTGTGTCTGTAATTATATCAGGGGTAGACTGATTTGGTTTAATGTTTGAATTCAAGATGCTCATTTCCTGATTGTGAAGAAAGAACCCATTTGTAATTTGGTCTGATTGGATAACTCTGGGAGATCTTTCAGTGTCATGAATTATCTGTAAAGCCTCTTCGATGGTTGGTGTCTCAATCTGATTGCCAAAATCATCCAGAACTGCCCTGTTTTGCAGAGCTCCATTTGGAAACCTGTAGCGGCTGCTCTCATTGGCATTTTTTTGATTTGTGCGAAGAGATTGACTGGTCTTTGTCTCTTTATGAACTATCGTGTCCTTTTCCTCTTCAATGTCTTGATTTTCCTCTTCTCCGTTTACTGGTTTGAATGAGAGATTTTTTCGAATGTGTTTGGGCACGCGGTTGATGTTTACTGTAAGGCCTTCATTGCTCACAGATCTAGTCATTCCTCTGTTTGGAGCAGGTACTGGAATGCTTTTTTCTTTGTCAAAAGAAATGTCAAATGAAACTCCGTGCAATGACGACCTGACAGAGATTAGAATAAAGAAAATAACTGAGCAACTCATGATTAATAATAATGAAATATTCACATTCAGTCATTCTGTTTTAAAATTATTTTAAGATTGTAGTATTAGAGGCATTGTTAAGTGTACTGTATTTTGCCTAGCTTCAAACTTAATATAATATATAAATATACATAAATACTTCTATTTAATAAAGAGATATAGATATAATAAATGAAAAACGCACATTAAAAGAGAATATAAAAACATTTTCTTCAGACAGCCAACACTTTTTATTACTTTGCAATCAATTCCGCGCATTTTAGGAATACCAGAATTGTCATAGTAGATCAGAAGGAAGATGTGTGTGAAGAGACACAATTTATACTTACTGAATGACCCACCACTATAACTCTTACCATTTTAACTTTAGTTTACACCCTACAGATTAAGAGTTTATAATCAGTCTAACTGAAAACCAAGACAGTCTACCTGACTATTCTTGCTACCGACAAAATAATGCAAGTTTAAATACTGAGCTCATTAGCCATTCTACTCTTACCACTTTTACTTGATTGAAATGAATGAATGTGAACATATTTAATGCCAATAATTCAAATATCTAAAAAATACCTCATTTCAATATAAAAAATAGATTTATTTCTGATTTTTTTTTCTGATTTCAGAGTTCTTAAGCCATAATACGATTTCTTTCTCTATTTTTGCATGTTGCTTACAAGAATTCCTGTTACAGGATTCTGAAAAGCCAAACCACAATGGAGCACTTACTACTATTTATGACCAATAAACAATAATTTTTTAACCAAGTCCTACAGTAACACTACTTACCTTTTTTCTTTGGGCCATGTCCCTACATGCCCATCTACATAAGACATTGATGACGACCTTCTGATGACTCCTAAGTGAAATTAAAATAGAACCCAAGGTAACTGCTATGAAAAATTATTTTAACATCACTTTCTGTTGCTTTAACAAATTAGTTTGCTTCACTACTTAGAACACTTTAATGGCAAAAAAAAAGAAGTGGTTTTATATTGAGAATACAAGTAGCCCAAGTGAGTCAATTTCACCCCGAATATATATTATACACCTCATGCCTCAAAGACTTTGAGTAAAATATACTACAAATATGTGTTGTAAGCCATATTCCACAGAATCAAAACAGAAGTAAAATTTAAAAATATACACAATATAAGAGGTACAAAACCAAACTTCCCATTTGTACATTTTATAAATTACAGGACCTACTCATTCGCCTTTCATGTAAAGCTCTACCAGTCATTTCTGCATAAATAATGTTTGAATAAATATAAGCAAGACAGCAATTTACTCAGAAGACAACACTTTTGTCTCGTTGCCTCTTCCACCCATTTGTAAATTGTTACCTGGAACAGATGAATAAGGCTGCTGGGGTGTATGCAGTTGGTGAGATGGCTTATAAGTTGGACTTTCCAATCTACAAAGCAAGAGACAAACTTAGAAGTAATACATCAAAAAGCGACATTACAAAGGGCAACCAGACCTCATGTCCTGGGCCAACACAAAAACAGATTTCTTTTTTGTGACAGGGAACAAAGTGAGGTGTGATTATCTTCTTGAAATATTAAATTATTAACTAAAAAGAGAACACTGTTATTACCCTTAACTGGACCTAATGCAGAGAAGTTGGCAAGTCAAAAATTCAAAAAGGTTTTTCTCCTATACAAATGGCCACAGAGCGGTGTTAGTTTTATTAACATACTTGTCTCCTGATTTTTTTTTCATGTCAATGTCATTATTGGAAGGTTCTCAATCTTAGGTTTGACTTTAGGAAAAGAACCAAACATAAATATGAACAAAGGCAGTTCCTACTGCCTCAAACCTGCGTGACTGCAACTGATATCACCTACTTTTTATGCATCCCTTTTCAGTTGCTTAGTCTGAAACTTCTACTTTGTGTCTGGACTGCAATGTGCACTAGAACTGGATAAAGATTTTGTGATAAACATGATTTTATAAACACAAAAAATACATTCACTACATTTTTTTACAACTATTTCATCCGTTTCTCCTTACAACAGATACTTTTTTTTTTCTTGGTTCATAGAGAAGGACTGTAATAGACTAGCTGTGTTAATTCAGAAAAGCATTAGCATAATTCAGTGTTTTGGTCAAGGTGCTTCTTCATGATCAGAACAAAGACACATGCATAAAGAAGCCTGCATTTGTATGTAAAACACTTCTAAAGAAGCCAGACTTCAAAAACATGCTGGATTAAATCCTTTCATGTTTTGAATTTTGTTCACTAAGCTGAAGAGCACAATCCCAAACTCCCTTTTTTCAATCAGTAATTTTCAAAATACTTGTCTAGTTCTTTTATAAACAGTACGCTGTAGAAATGTGTTTAAATAATATTTCTGGGAAGGATACTCACCTCAATTTATGAAAAACATTGTTGCTTTACAATCTACTTTTGTAGCATCTTTCATAAGCATATATTAATTATTTAAAATAGGTTCTCAAATTCCTGATTTTTTTTGTATTAATAACACTACACACTAGCTCCATGACATATCTGTTTTAAATAGCAGTTGAGATTTCTGTGAAAATTTAAAAAACAGAGATGCAGTCTCTATAAGTTATCTTAAAAGAAATGCATGCTTTCAAAATTTTATCCAGCAGCCTGTAAAAATTTGCTTCCACAAAGAAAAATCTATACAATTCATTTTCCCTCAAGAAAAGACTGATCTTGGCACCATAACTGTGATTCCATGGCAACCTCAGATATTGTAACCGCTTGCCGCCACAGTCCCACTCCCTCCTCTGTGCTGGATCTGGCTCTCCATCCAATCCTCTGAGTCATTTCAACAAGCTAAGCCAACAGAAAAACATTCACTTTTTCCAACCGGTTCAGATTTTTCCATCTTTGTGCAGTGAAATGACAATGTCAAGCCCTCAGGGGATTTAAAGGGGGCAAGAACGTGCAGTCTGGACAAGGAGGAAGGCCAGGACCGTGACATGCTGCAGTCAGGTCTGTTCTGTCAGGGAACCTACAGCCTGTGCGTTAGAATCCTACTATCTCAGATAACGTCATAGCCCCTCCTTTGTCCTACAATGCAGTGAAGTATCATCAAGTTGGATGAAATACACTGGTTTATGAGGAAAGATATAAGTTTTTCTATTATTCATGGATTGCTCTCATAATACTCCGACACAAAACCGTATCTGTCACTTGGACAGACACTAGGACAGCGCTGTGACGAGCTAGTACAATACGCAATCCCCACCCATAAGGGATTTACAATGATTTTTACTATAGCTCTGAACATGTCTCAGGAAACATAAGCAATATTACAAAACACGTTGGTGGCCACTTACAGACTTAATAGTTAAATTTGGAATGGTAATGGCACTAAGAAACAAAAACTTTTGTTAAATGTTTGTGAATTTAATTCAGATGCTTATCGTAAAACTTCCAATCAGTCCTCTTCAGTTTACAAGCCAAACCCACGTGTGCAGACAAAATGTATGCATTTAGAAAAAAGTAGATTTATTTGGATGAAAAAAATACTATGTTACTGACAGAATTTGTCGGTACAGCTTCAGCTGCGGAGATTTTTTTTTATTTTTTATTTTTTACAGAGTCATCAAGGCTACAGATAAACTTCTCTTGTGTTGTTGTCCACTATTCATATACTAACTACATTTAAAGAAAATCTTCCCCACAGTGATCACTACAGCACAAGAGTAAGTATGACACGGAACTCTGTTTCTTTAGTTCAATTTGGTTTTAAGCCTAACTGACATACGATTTACTATCTTCACATAACTTTTAAAAGATAAATCACTGAAGTTTTATTCATGAAGGGCTCTAGAAGGGGAACATCAGGTTGGAAGCCACGTGCCAATAGTGATTTTTACTGCAAACTTTGTTTTGTAGGACAGTTGTAGTTACAAGCCCTTTGTTGGACTGCCTGCAGTGGCTTTGCAAGCTGCAAATGCCCTTGGGAACCCCTGTTCCAAAAGATACATGCAAAACTCCTGGTTTATATGCTCAGTTTACACTAAAATAACTTCATTGTCTACACGGGAAACACTTCAGATATACACAGGAAAGAGAGATTCGGAATCACAGCATTTAACGATAGTACGAAATACTACTCCCTGATTAAAGTCAGCATAGATTCCTAAATACTAAAAAAGAAAACCAAACTCCAAAAGCAACCAAACACCTCCCACCCTTGAAAGCCCCATCCAAAAACAACAGAAAAGGCCAAATAGGATTAATTGGGTTGGCAACTAACAACTTGCTGAATATCCAATTAAAATGCTAATTTTATCCTTTTCTTCTCTGCCAGTTCAGACACAACTAATAAACCAATAATTTGCCCCCAAATTATAAATATAATGTTATGCTACCCCTCATCCACCATGTCCAGATCAGATCTGAAGGTCTTTTTTAGCCTGTCAAGAGAAAGATTAAAAAGGAGGCCTAATGTGCAATTTCTTCCTCTTATCAAATGTACGATCAGCTGAAGAACACAAGGGAAACAGGATGTTTTTATATTGCTTCAAAAGCTGTAACAGTAATAATAAAAATAATATTTCACATATATTTAAAAAAAATTTACAAATAACATGAAACATTTAATAAAACTGTTAGCTTTTCATTCTTGATGCTCATAAGACTTGGGAAGTTCATCATAGCCTAAGTATTTATTTTTACCTATTTGACTTTCATGGTACTTAACATAATCAGACCAAACTAAAACCATCATTCAGTAGTTTTCTTGCTCTTATCTTAGTTTACTTTCTTTACCATTTTTGGAAAATTTGCTGCAAATTCTGGGAAAGTAGCTCTTTCAGATCAGACTTAATCAGTAGTAGGTTCTTCCATAAAATTCTAGAGATTATATTTGGTATCTCAATCCTTGAGCATTGCAAAAAGGCAACAAAACTAAATAAAAAACCCCCTATGTTTAATTTTGAACAGAAAGGAGAAGATGGTGAAACAGTACTAGTGATTCTCTGACACTACCTGGCTACGAAGTCAGAACCAGACGGGCCATCCACGTAATTTCTTCTGTTAACATTCAAGCCGTGAGCAGAAGCTGCATCTTTTGCAGGTTCAGCTGCCAGGAAGAACAAAGCTCAAATTATTATAGTTTAGTATTCAGTTCAAACCCATAGTAGAAAAGCTCTCTGAAATAATCTGAAGCAATGATTTCCAAAGATTGAAAGAATTTTCATTGGTTCCATTATTTAGATTAAACCCCTGTCACTTCCTTTCAGCTTTACGTCATCCAAAGTTCCCATATCAGCACTAATTAAGGGAAAGGAGAATAACAAAAATGACTAGAAATGGCAAGGGAAGAAATAATAAAGACAAAAAAAAAATAAAGAGAGCCACAAAATCAAAAGCAAGCAATCTTTTTAGCAAAAAATGAGTATTTTTCTCCTGGAAGAAATTTTTCTGATAAAACCTTTTCGCCCCCAAACATTTAGACTGACCTTTCAGCTACAAAATTGTATTTTGGTCATATCCTAAAATAGTTAGCAATATTTAAAAGATTTAAATCCCATTTGTATGTACCATAAAGCATATAAATGAAAAAAGGGATAAAAGCCACACAACGAAAGTCTTTTCTTAGCTTTTAGAGGGATAATCAGAGCACTAGTGTAGGAATGTTTAAGTTACGGTGACTCTGTCCTCATTAACTGATCTCTAGATCTACCTGAGAGGTGTTCTTTTAGATTTGAGTATTTACTGATAGAAGACACTGCATTGGCACTCAGCTACAAAATGCAAATGTACAATTAACTATCTGTCCACTTTCCCCAGATTTATGTTCCTTTCTCTTGGTATCTTCTCAGCAATACAAGCTCTTCAGGCTAAATTCTGTTCTCTGCTCCTTATTATGTTTGTAATCCCTGCATGGGCATAAATGGATTCTAGGCTTGTTTAGGTCAGGAAAATTTGCAAGTGATTATACCACAACAATTTAAATGAGTTTTTGGTAATAGACAACAAAATCTAATTATGATTTATGAGATGAGATGAAGATTAACACAAGGAAAGAGTACTTTGCTCCTTCTTTAAGGGGGTTGTACACTGCCAAATCCTGTTAACTAAAATATTCATTGTATTTGTGAAGACAATGGCAGTCTGTACACACACATACTAAAAACCCGATCCTTAATATAATTACCTTGGGGATGCACAACAACACGAGGTTGTACAAATGATGGCTTCACCACTTCAAACCACCAGAACAATTCTGCCATGAACACCATGTAGTTGCTCTACAAAAAAAGCAAACAAACAAAAAAGAGAAATTAATTTATGCCAAAACATAAGCCTGCAAATGAATAGATTAAGCAGCATTCAGGATACGCCTCTGCATTTCATCCAGTTTACAATCTCTTCTCTACTGATTTCTTAGAAAATGAGATCAGCAAGACCAATCTGTAGCACCAATATGTAACACACATAACTTGACCGGATTGTAATCGTTTGGGTAGAAATGTTTCGTAATAAGCATATGCTCAGGCCTGATGTCCTGCCGGCAGGGCAGAGAAGTACGGGATAGTTGGAAAATGATGCTTGTCAAATAGATTAGCTGTTTCCATAACAAAGAATAGCAAAAAGCCCATTATTCTGCAAGGCTAGGCAATACAATTTTCAGAGCTTTTTAACATGAAAAACTCTGGTAGCCCTTAGTTTCAGCGTAGGAACTTTGATTTTGATTTAGGCTTTTGTGTCAAGTATGTGCTTTTTGCCACATTTGTGAAGATCTATCTAAATTTACAAGTCTTTCATGCAAAACAAAAACCAGCAGCAGCCTTTCTTCAATGCAGGTTAGAACAAGAAAGTTTTACCTCCAAAGGTTTATGCACACTTAACATGTTGTTCATGTATCTCCCTACTGTATTTTCCCATTATGCAGCTACGAAATACACAAGTGTGGCAGCCATCAGATTTAACACAAGGGGAAAAACAGGTGAAAAGGAAGAAACAACTGGTGATATAAACTGCAACAACAACAACAAAAAAAATCAATAGAAAAAAATGGGCAGAAGCAGTAGCAGCAATTTCTGCTGCAAGACTCTATAATAAGGAGTGCCAAAAGACCAGGAGTTTTGTTGACTGCGAAGGGTGAAGAGTTCAGAGGCCAAATGACCATGAACAAAAGCTGCACATCCATATGGTTCAGTGCTACTCCCTCTCTAGAAATACCAACTGCATGAGATCAGTGGGCATCCAGGCCTGAGCTGGCACAAGCAGGTGCACAGACTCCTGTCACCAGTCTTATCAAGTCTGAAAATGTAAACAACGCAAACCCCTACTGACACACTGAATTGGGAAACCATCATTAAACAACTTTTTAGAACAGTTTGTTTAAAAAAAAAAAAAGTCTTTCTGCAACAAAACCCAATAATGTCTAGCTAATAACACTTACAAAAGCAACTGCCCCCTTAATCACCTTTTTCGTGTCATTAAAACTCCACTTTATGCTATTTTCATTTAACATTTCATACAGCTTAAATGGGAAAATATAAATTAACAAATTTATTGGTTTAATTTCTACAAACTGACAACAACATCAAGATCACTTGCAACTTATAAACTAATGTTGGAACCCAGAAATATATTTCCATGTGACCTTTTTTAAAAATAAATTTCTCTTAACATTTGGTCGTATAAAACTTTCTGTACTTGAAAAAACTAGCATTTTCACATTAAAATATGAGATGCTATCTCTCTTTATTTTCCTTTGATAATGAAATTAAGTGAAAATAGTCTCTCAGGGAACGTGCAAATTTATTTATTTGCTTCAGAGAAGGGTTTCAAAAGGAAAGCAATGTCGCTTCTGAGGCTTATGGTAACACAAAGAAATCAGAGCTGATTTAGAAAAAAGTAAATAATTACCTAATGTTTCTTTTTTTTCCTATCTTTCTTTCAAACAAAGATAAGGGGAAATCTGCTTATGAACAGAGGATGTTAGTTGAGTACATATCGTTACATGGTATGGGTCATAATTCTTAAACCTATTCACAAGAAAACCCATGGCTTGCCCTTGGCTTCTCTACCTGCTTTGGCCTCTGCCATTGCCAAACTGTTGGGGTAAACAGGACAAGGTGCCCAAGAGGACCTTTGGTTTGATTAAGGACAGCTGTTACTTTGTTTCCTAGAACAGAGTCAGCTTCTACATCGTGTCTAGGACTGAACATGATCTTCAGTATAGACTTTGCCATTATAGATATTAATAAAGCAATCTTTATACACATGAAAGATTCTCATTAACAGAACATGGGACTTTCTTTCTAATTTCCAGCCCTTTGTTAGCAATAAGGCCTTCCTTTGTCTCCAAGAAAAGACTTGCTGCAGATTAAGAATTGTATTTGGGCTCCTTAAATAAACACATATAGTCTTTAAAAATTAGCTTAAACTTACTAGTAGTTTACTCATTCAATTTCACAGAACTCTGTAGAAAAGAGACCTAAACTGATCAACATACATGTTATTGCTTTTCTGAAGAGTGAGGGTTATTTAATATCAGCTAACAATTTGCAGAGTTATGAGAGTACAGCAAATGATTTAACTGTCACTTATTCAACAAAAATCAAATTCCAAGAAATTAAAACCAGTGGTACAAGGTTTCCAGTATAACTTTTTCTTTGTCCATTGAAAAATTTTTCTGGTTGATTCAGGGATACATGGCTGTGAAGTCTAAGCCAATTCACCAGCTAGAGCAGGAAAATCTAAGTAGAAAGATGAAGCAGGAGCAAAGAGAACTGGATGGACCCATTAACTTTCCACTGCATAACAACATAAATAGGCAAGATTGCTCACATTCAATGTTTAACTGCATATTTGAGCACACCTGGTGCATGCCCAGAGGATGTATCCAGACTATATGAGACTTCCATTTAAGACTTGTTTTGACAGATTCACTATGTTTTCAGTTCCTCAAATGTGAAATTCCATTGTTGCATTAAAAATGTGTACCTCAAATCTTTTGAGTATGAGCAAATGTTTGACAAAAATTCTAAACAAAATGTCAGTTTGTTTCAGAAACAACCAACAGGCATTAGGGGTAAGAATATCTTTTTAAAATAAGCAAAAATTTACATTAAAACCCCTTATTATTGAGATAACCAAAATTCTGTGTCAGCTTATTTTTCCAAAAATCACCAAAGAAATATTTACTGAAGTAAAACTGTTGGCTGCACAACTTGCTTAGAACTGAGGCTACTTGATGTTTTATGGTGATGCATCATGATAGAAACTGCATTCTCTCACAATTTATTTTTAGTCAGAAAGGGATGTTAATAATAATGATCAAAGAGGAAGACTGATGATATGGAACTTAATTTTTTGGAAAAAACTAACTGTGGGTCTGTAATAACCCTGCTACCCAGAGCTAGAAAAAAATGTAGGTATTTCCACAGATTTTGCCTTGATTATGCCAATAAAAGTTATAGTAGCTCATCACATGATTATCACGTGCACTTATACACAAAAATAGTCAGAAGCATTTTAAAATATTCAGAAGCATTTTAACAGTACTAAAAAAATAACTAAACTCTGAGGACTTCAGACTGACTCAAAACCACTGAACAGCAGATGGCAGACTTGCAGTTTCACAGATGCTTTTATTTGCTGAGCCCTCTGATTTCATTTTTTCACTTTGATATTTGCAGATTGTTCATTAGTTGTATGTAGTCAGCTGTACTACTGGTTACATTTCACCTATCATATCTTCTGGCACTGTACAATAAAAATCCTTCTGTTTTAACAGATTTTGGAATAAAAAAATTTCTCATATTCTGAGTATAAAATGAGTATAAAATGTCAAGTCATTTCTTGCTTCTGTTTCAAAGGGAGATATAAGATAGCTTGTTTTATAAAATTTTATACAAAAAAATTATTTTCTTTAATATTTCTATTCCCCTTCCACAATTTTAAAACCACAATTTTAAAATCAAATTAACTAACAAAAATAGTATGTTTAATCTTGCCACTTAAAATAAATTATATCCTTCTAATATTTATAGGTTTTAGATTTGCATCTTTATACAATAACAACTACAAGGTCGTACACACAAATAATTTGTAAACAGGCTTGAATCTAAGCTGCCATAGATGGTTTTAGTAATTTTCTCAAAATGAGCATAAAAATACACTGTATCATGAAGCACATTAAAATCTCTGCTCAGTCGGCCAGGAAAGTAAGTTACCTCAACATAAATCCATAGTTTTTATGTTATAAGAGCGCCAACAGAAATGCATCAAGACTGAAGAAAATTGGAATGTTTTAAACTCTCTGAAGAAGGCCAAATTACACTTCTGTGTATGATCCATGCACTACCAGTTTGTCCCATCTCCTGCCACAGGTTAATAAATGCCACAACAACTCAAGTTGAAAACTCCAGTATATCTTGTTTCAGACCAGAACAAAGAAGTGGGAAAACTGGCTGATTAACATCAGTGAAAGCAAACTACGCCGCTTCCCTTTAAATAACATCAGGAACATTTGGTCCCTCTCAGGAGAGAAATCTTCTCTTAAAGAACTGTTCCCTGGTTGAATCTTCCTTTTCACTCCTGATCCTGAATCCTTTTAAACGAGACAGATGGAAATCAAATTCCTGGACTGACTCCCACCACACATACCCACCATACGTACCTAAGTGCCTCACCAAACACAGCCAGCTGCTCTCCTAGGTCCCTCAGGAGTCCATATGCACGCTTGCAGGGACTTCAACTGCAAATTCAGGCTTGGGTTAGCAGCCTGATCGGCAGTGGCTTGTTTCATTGAGATTGGAGGGAAAGCTCTACAACACTTGTGGACATGACATAGTCCTTAATTTCTAGGACTTCTCTATGTGACGTATCTGAACATTATTTTCCACATCTCAGAGGATGTGGTGCTGATTATAGCTTCTGCTTATGTTGTCTGCAAAGTCACCATCGACATTACATCAGGAAGTGCAAGTATTCAAAACTGCTCAAGCGCAATAAATATTTTTAGTATAAAACAATCCTTCAGATATTGTATTCTCCTGTTCAACTTAGCAGTTATTTTATCTGTCTGCTCTGGCTAGTAACTAAGTGCAAAAATAAAGTACCTATTCCACGTGCTTAGTTGTGATTCTGCACAGTTAAGAGTCTGGCCCACATTTAGGTCAGAGGAACATCCTTTACAGATAAGAGACAGCAATCATGTCTCAGCTTTGCTTCATTTCACATCCAGAAAGATATCGTTCCGAATAAATATGCCTTCTGCATGCGTTTGGGTGAAGAGACTCCACAGTTATCAGAAAACAGCAGCCAAAGAGGGGAAGCATCCACGCTGAGAGGCAACGCTTGAAAGATTCCCAAGAACCAAGAGGCTGCAGAGATTTGTGGCCCCGTTTCATTCCCAAGAACCCACACGCTCAAGAACAGCAGGACTGGGCCAGATCTGCACAAAGCCACCAGCACACGCTAGTGTCAACAACAGGTTGTGTAAGCCTAACCACACCCACGAGGGCAGAAGCAGACAAGAAGTACATGATTATATGTATATACACACCTCAAGAGACAAGTGACCCCTTGAGAGACTTTCTGGACAGCTTCCCAAAAGCCAGTGGTGGGCCAATACGAACCCCCAACTTCTGGGAAGCCAGTGGGTTGGCCTCCAACCCAGTAAAAATAACTGAGTGAGCACGTGCGTGAACTGTGTGAGCAAATGAATGTATTGTGTGAATAGTTATCTTACTAATAAACAAGTAATTCTATTAATAATAGCAGTTGAATCAATAAAAGGTGTTCTAATATTGGTTGTGATACATCTCACCCTGACTCAACCCTCTATCAATGAAGAGGGAATGCACAGCAATACGTGTAGATTAAATGAGTAGCACATTGCTAGGATCACTATTTTTAAAAAAAAAAAACCCACATGTTTTTGAAGGCTCAGATAAAGGAACACATACAAAAGACAATAATTAACTGTGTGCCAATTGATTCAATACCAAGTTCCTATGTGAGCTCTCAAATCACAGTAAACACCAAATGATTCAAGCTGTCAGCACCCTCTGACAATTAACCTCAGAAATGACCTCTTCTTAGGTCTGAACCCTATGGTTCTACTAGAATAATCTGGCTGCAAATGATCTAAAAATATCAAGAATATAAGCAAATATGACCAAAGATCTCTTTTAGAAATACCTTCAAAATATCTATCTCACATGATAAATAGAACATGGAAGACACATTTTTTTTTTCCTTTCTATTCAGGGACCATACCTGTCCCTTACAACATCTCTTCTTACATTGCAGTGCTGACCAACTGTTGGGCCAAAGCAATAAAGAAATTTTTTCTGTTCTGCAAAGTGGTTCGTGCTTCCTGTGACAGCACTTCATGCAAGTTCTTCTGTTTCTACAGATTTGTTCTTTGGATAGACAGAATATACGTGCATCGAGACACAATAAAGCAGATCTTTCAGTTCTATGTAATTTCCCAAATACAGGTGAAGAACAAGAAATTTAAAAAAATAAAATCTTGTCTCAGGATAAAACTATTTACAGGAGAAGGGAAGTGGGAGGATCAGAGCAAAAAAGCAATCTGCGCAACTAAAGAGAGATCCAAGATTTTCTATTCTTTCCTCTTGCTAAATATGCAGGGAAGATTCAGAAAATATTGTGATTATTTTTATGTAATCTCTCTGTACTTGTGTTTGCCTGTCTCAAAGGAAAGCAACGAGGAACCAGTATGATCCCTTGGTGGTGCCTCAAGCATCCATGGAATGTATTCAAATATTTTTTTCTTTAATATCAATAGCCCTGCCTTAGTAAACATCTCATGAAGAACTTCATAAACGTATTTTTCTTAGAGGAAGAGAAATGGGCAAGTGAGGAACAACGAAACTTACTTTCTTCTTCTTTTGATTATGACACATTAAAGCTGTCTAGAAAGCCAGACAAAGCCTATTTCTCCTCTGTGCTAAAACAGAACTAGCGCCAACAGTTTCATCTGCTCCAAAATCTGAGAGCCTATATCAAGTTCTCTGGATGCTTGTTAAGCAAAATTTAAATCTTTGTTTCTGTGCATTTTGATGGGAAAGCCAAAAATGGGCACAACCCCCTTGGTCAAGTCCTTCACTAAATTTCTGTATCATAGACTATCTACAACCTACCTTGATTTAACAGAAGAGGACAGTGCAGTGTACCCAGTAAAGAATGTAAGGTATGCACTTCGTGCTTGATCACTTTAAAAGAAAGGCTCTGCTTCTTTCCTTCTCAAGGACTAGCATGAAGTCAGGACACCTAGTGTAATTTCTAGGACCACACGAGGCACAGCATTGTCATTCCAAAAACTCAGCTGTAGTTTTTTTCTTGAGGTTTTTCCAGTAACATATCAGCAGTTTGGTTCTTTTTATTCTTTCTGTCACCACTATGAATGTAACAGACTTTTAACCAAAAGCATAGTGCCACCTACTGTGCAGTATGAGTCACCCTAAAAACAAAGAGAAATTTCTGCTGATTGTTAACAAAGACACCTGAAACAAAGACACACGCTTCTATAAATCCTAAAACTTGGTACTATATGAATTTTGTAGACTGAGACAAAGGTGACTTCTACTAACCAGTTTAATTCAATGTTTAATATTTAAAATATCCATTTATAATACAAGTTTTTTTCAAAGCGATAATAAAATCCTTTGGAGAATATGTACATTTATTAAAACTTACTTTAATCAGATGCACTGGAAGACTAAGAAAGAGCTCCTTTAACTGTGAATTTATTTTGAAAGCAAATGAATTCTTAACACTGGAAAAACAGAGTTTATAGGACTAGCCAAAGTTTCCATGCCAAGTTTTAGAAGAAAAACTTGGCAGCCTTTCTTTGTAGCATTTACATCTAAATAAGTATCCACACCACAGCAACTTGTAAAAACATGATCACAAAAGGGCCTTCTCAGTTCTAGAAATACTCTAAATCTTTGAAAGAAATCTAAACCCCCTCTACAAGCAGTGTTCAGAAACAGTAAAATTAGGGAGTCTTTAGCATTTTAGAAGTATAAAGTCCGATGCATTTGGATATTGACAAAATATTTAATATAGTTACTTTTTTAAAATTGAAGCTTCATAGTGCATACTGCCTTGAGAAATAACTCAAACCAGTACTATAAAAAATAGTAGTATTGTCACAAATTAAATCAAAGAATAATTAATTCCATTTATTTCACGTATCTGTAAGCAGAGAGACATGATCCAAAAGCAGTGAAGGAGTGCTACTCAAGATCACCGAGTATGGTTGTAGGACCGTATGCTGGGAAACTACAGGCAAGAGAGACTGCACCGCAGCAGTGTTTTTACAAGTAGGTAGGGTAGATCACTGTATTTGAAATTTAAAAACACCAAAAGCTTGATTGAAAGCCAAAAGATTGAAAGCAGTCACTATGCAACTTTGCATATACAAAATAAAACAGCAACAGCTAAGTAGTCTAGACTTACAGGGCCTGGTCCTACTGCCCTTACTCACCCTGGCAGCTCGTTATTTATTTGGAAAGGATTGGGTTCAACCCTACAGGAGACAACAAAGCTGTATTCAGGCTCTGGCCTCTCTGACTCAGCTTGTGAGACTGCTGTAAAGATCATAAAAGCAGTGAAATGACCCAGATATTTAGAAACCAATTACATCCCATCTGCAATGGATATGCTGACTCCATAAAAATAATATTTCATTCCCTAAAGGCAGGCCAACAAGAATCTTAAGCAAATGAAGTTTTATACAGAAGAGAGTCGAAGAGAAACACAAGAATGAAAAATTAAAGCTAATATTATGCAAGAAATAATTTGATTACACCTATTCTTTCGACACAGGCTTAAAAAAAATGATAGAATAAGCAAAACGTCTCTCCTCCCCCTTCTATAAGAGAGAATGTTAGAATGACTGAAAACATTTGATTTCTCATTCAAACAACATATTTGTTGGAATTGTATTCCTGCTTGTGTTCCGGGAGTAAAAACATTAGATTTTTTCAATGAAATTATTCTGAAGTTTATACTTTTACAAAAGTGAAAAAGCCTTAAGGCCTAAGGAAATTACTAGAACAACATAACTGCCAGAAGGTTATGCGCTGCTGAAATCTGCGTGTTGCATACTATACCACAAGAGACGGAACACGCTTTTTCATACAGCCATATAGTAGTAGACCAAAAAATACCAAATATATCATTAGCAAAACAGCCCTGAGGATGCTGCTTGCATTCTTATGTATTTTTATTTTTTACCTTTATTGAAGAAGCTGCATAGAGCATATCCTCAAGACTGAAATGGCAACACTGGTTAAGGTATTCCTGACAAAATTCTTGAATCAACTGTAGATTATACAGGCTGTCAGCCAAAGACATTGTCTCTTTCAAACAAATATCTAAAAAGGAAGAATAGAAGCAAAAATTAGATATAGTTACAGATTTACAAAGAAGTGCTTTTTGCTTTGCTGGATTCTGGAGCATTTTCTGGATAAATTCAGACTTGATTTTTTCTTTTTTCAGGAGGCTGTTATTTGTCTATTTCAGAAACTTAAGAAAAAACAACTCCACATTTTATCTTTGCAGTTTTACATCTTGAGATATTTTTCTGAACCTGTATTATGTATTTCAGTATTGATAAGGTGGGGTTTTTTCTGCTTTGCCTTTTGTTGAAATGCTCCAACTCCTGCTATTTCCATATAATAAAAAACCATATTTAATCACTAATTAGATTTTTTTCATTATATTTTCTATACAGCAATGGCAGTAGGAAACGTATGTTTTTTACAAGGTTCTTCATACATACTAGCTCCTTATCTTTGCATAGCGACCTGAGTACATTTTAATGCTATTAACCCTGAATGTTCCTCAAAAAACAGCACCAGTTATGTATTTGTTTTTGTGGATTTAGATGCTTGAGATATTACAAGGATCTGAAGCCTCTGACCACCGAATTATCACTGTCTGAAAGTGCTATTTAAAGACAAAGAAGTGGTAACAGTGATGGTTATAGTGTTCGCTGAATGCTATTCCCGCTCAGCTAACCTCCTGTTCTCTTTTTATGTCTGCTTCTTGGAAAATTAAGTAGCAATAATAACTTCCTAGAAAAAAAAAAACCAAACCAACCAGTCCTTGTAAAAAGGAGGACTGAATAAAAAAAATTAAATATACTTCTCAAGCACACATCAGATTTTCTTCCTGAAGCAGCAACATACGACAGACCTTCACATAAAAACGTTTGACTAAACTGCCCAAAACGGGATTAAATTTAGTAAGGCCAAATGCCAAGTCATGCATTTGGATATAATAATATTCTAATATGATTCACTGATTTAAAGTGATAGAGTAGAAAGCTATTGTATATTAGCCATTGTAAAGTGAAGATGTTTTTGAGCTTTCAGCATCATGCAGCTATCAAAAAAGCAAACATAATGCTAAAATGCATCAGAAAATTTATTTCCAGTAGTGACACAAAAACACTATACAAAGTGGCAGTGAGATGCCAGTCTGGATTTCTGTGTACAGCTATAACCACCCATATTCAAGACAGATGAACCGAAACCAGACTAGTTGCAGGTGAAGACTATTGAGGATAAGAACGAGGATGGAAATCCACTTCAGAAGAAGAGACTGAAAAGGCTTAGTTCAGTAGCCGGGCAAAACAAGAAAAAGAAAATATATCAAAAAGGTAGACTTCAGATTAGGAGAAGCTATTCAAGCCAAAGGGCATTGCTGGAAAAACAACAAAGGCACATAGACAGGCTACAAGCACATTTAGCTAGAAAACAAAAATAAGATTTAAAACCACGTGAAAAACAGAGCACTGTGACAGTACATAAGAAGAGTATAGATTTTTAAAGAGCTAGACAGTTTTAAAATAGAACATGATAAATTCATGAAAGGGATTATGTAATTTCATACAATAGCCAATTTCTTGACTCACTGACACAGGGAGCACTTTCTAGTCCTGTATTCCTTGAAGGAAACCTAGATTTGAAAGTTAAATGAAGTCTTAATGAGAAGAAAATCTATTTCAGACTACAGAGAACTCTAGATTAATGTTGGGTTTTGTTGTTAATGCATTTTTAAGCATTTTTGCATGTGCTTTTTTGTTACCTGCCTTCTTCAGTTCCAATACAGAACTAAATCTCAGTGAAATTTAACATGCATCAAAAATTACATTTAAAGACAGGGAAGGTGGGCAAAGTTTTTTAAGGTGCTTCTAGTTGCTTCAGAGTACCTTTGAATTTACTTCTGAGACAATGACATGCATATTTATATATCTTTAGGGAAGATGATGTCAGGACATCTAACAAGAGCATTAAAACTAAAGTTCCAAAGATGACATGTGCCTTGTCTTGTCTAAAGTCAGATGCTGGAGGAATCTGTTGGTAAATTCGTATGCGGTCATGCAAAGTATACATGATCTTTTGGACTGTCTGCATTTTCAGCCATGCTAAAACAGTAAGAAGGAACCAGGTGTCACCCACATTCAACACAGCCAAGTTTTAACTCTTCCCTAATGGCATAAAATAGTATATATTTGGCTGCAACATTTATGTAAATTGAAAGTTGTATTTTTCAAAATTCACAAGCTGAAGAAGAATGGTGAATGCATGCCATGCATCCTAGTGTCTTTCATCTTCAACGCCTACTGTGCTGGAAGCTTCCTATAAAGTGGTTGTGCAGATGAATTCCAGATTTCAGTCTTTAGCAAGTTTTATACCCTTGTTCATATTCCTGGATTTCTCAGGATGCTTCTGTGTAAGTGTTCCCACGACTTCAAAGGTATCATGGACATAACACAGGCAGAAAATGATGGGTGTTAGCTGCCAAGACGTTTTACAACTACATGAGCCTCTTCATTGCCAAGAGGAAGATATGACTTTAACCAGGCCACTGAGCAAAAGAACAATATAAAGCTGCTCATCATCACAGACAATTGCTATTATAGAACAGCATGACACCAATACACTCCACACTATATATTTTCGTTTACTTTATAAATGATCAGGTGAACTAAAAGCCCAGAACACAGAGCAACTATTTGCCATGCAGTGCAAGTATACGGAGCTTGACTAATTCTAACCTCTTTCACCTTTTCTATCTATAACTGCTCAGATTCACCAGAAAGCACTTATGCAGCTTCAAGAATACGACTTTTCCAGGTGGTTTCCAGTTCATAGCAAAAAGGCAAGTATGTTGCCACAGTCAGATTAGTAATAATATACCTTAGTATGTCCATATTAGTGCGATAGGTTCTTTTTTATTTAAATGTAAAGATAAATAGGCACAAAGTTAATATTATGCCTGTTTTATATCATAGTTAAGCACTTTCCTTCACACAGTTATCCAACGCAGGCATTTCCATTTTTGCGGACATATTATATTTACAATCCAAGAGACAGGTTAGACATACCTTCCAGCTTAACGATATCTGGACAGTAGAAGTGGATCAGAGCTGCCAGAGCACAACCATCTGTACCATCTTTCAGCAGATTCTCCACCAATGGAATGCAGGGCAGCTGCTTAAGCAATGTTTGCTCCTTCCTGTAACGAGCCTACAATATGGAATGAAGACATTTAGAGCGACAAAGGCTCTGAAACATATGAAGAAACAGATTCATAGTGTAGGTTTTACACGCTGTTAGTGAAAAAGGAGTGTTCAATAAATAACTGAATATTCTCAGTGTTAAATTTCTTAAAATTATTCACCTCATGCCCCATTTTGAATGGCATAAATAATATCTGAGAGAAAAGGAATCTATAATGCTAATATTGAGCCTTTCCTTCAAAGCTACCAAATTTTGATGATCTCTGTATAGCACGCTGAATTAAATAACATATACCCTAATTAACATTCAACACTCATTGTTATGCAATCAGAAATGATCTGTGTGTAAACACAAAGAGACAAATCCGCAGCTGGTGTAACTTCAGTTTACTGGCAAGTCAAATGACTCTATGAGGTTAACACACCTAAGAACCTTGCCCAAATCTCACTCATATAAACTGACTTAATGACAAATTCAGAAACAAGGAAATCTGCATGTGATCAGCTTCCTTTTTATTACTAGCATGTGTCATTATAAGCAGTCGTAAACATAGAGAGGCATTAATAGTCAAGTGTTATGACCATGCAGTGACCCGGTTACAAAAGGAAACATTTTGAAAAACAACTTGCTTTATGAAGAGATCATTAGTTCAGAATACCAAGATAGCATTCATCTGCAGTGAATACATTTTTCATGGGTTTGCTTTTTTGTGGAAGGTGAGGGGGGCTTACTTAAAAAACAAAAAAAGTATTCATCATTCTTAGTTTCTTTTCACTGCTTCCTGGGAAAACAAATGCAGGTGGAAAAAAGTGACATAGATTTTAATTTGTTAATATTATTTACTAAGGCTTATTTGTAAAACAGTATTGAAGGATTACTTTTCTATTTATACTACAGAACTACTTACGGTGCCAAGAGTGTTTTGGAGTTAATTTTATGCTACTTTTGTTCATCTATACACTCTAAACTGGAAGTCTCCCTGTAGGGACTCAGAAGTGGATGCCACTCTTCCCAGCAAAGCTGAAGCTGACAGTTCCTATCTCCTCCTCCCCACCTTTTGGCTGCGCGGCAGCAATTGCTGATGGGGCTGCATGGCGAGACAATTGATCCAGCTACAACATCTCTCTCCTCTTCTGTTTCTGCACTGAAGGAGTGGGTACGGCTGGAGATTTTAGGGGTGGGGTGGGAATTGTTTTTGCCAGCTTTGCTGGCAAAATGTCTGTGGAACCACAGACTAGCCCTGAAGGCTATACTTACTGTCATTGGATTTCTGTCAAGGATCACATGGGATTGTCTTTAGTGAACATCAGTGGCCCAAGAAGTACAAGTCAAATCAGGCAGCAGCAGTCACATCAGTTGTAGAAAAATAAGGGGCTTGTATTTGGCCCAATTAATATTTAAAAACCCCTAAGAGTTAGTCTTTATTTCATACCTGAAATGTAGTGGTATTTGTGTCAGGTATGCTGTTTTAAAGACAAAAATTCCATTTTTGCATGCTATGGGAAATATTCACTAACACCAAACAAAATCATGTTAGTGTTCCATGCATTATTAATGTTCTTTCCCCGTGTTAGTAATGCTTCCTACTATTTTTAATGAAATAGGCCAATTATGCTTGCAGTGAAAGTTTGCTCTTTTCCATTCTATGGCAATCCAATGATTCTTATGGAAATCGGTAAGTTTCAAATACAATGTTAACATGTCCATATACTACCCCCTCAAAGTGACTGAAATTAAGTATACAAAATGTTACAATATAATTATTAAATAATGATAAATGATAAAAGATACAGGATACAGATGGACTTTGACATCATGGTCCAACATGCCCTGTGTAACATATATTCTTTTAAATACCATCTTTTTAATGAAGTGTTCAAAAATATTTGAAATTGATAATACAGTGGTCTTGCACAGTAAATCCTGTGAAAGTCTACTGTCACTTTAATGATGCCTTCACTGGCCTTACAAACAGTGCTCACAGATACTGCAAACTGTGTCATATCATTAAAGTGGACCTCGAGAGAGGACTTAATTCATTGCAGAGAGCATGCTAGGCACGCTACTTCAGGAAAAATAAACTTATATAACCTGATATGCTAGGTTCATTAGAGTATAACAGGCATCATGCTTCAATTTGGTTGAAAAGATAAAAGAAATCATACTGAAAAATAAAAGACATTGGTAATTGCACTGCATTTTTAATAACTTCCAATTGAAGAAACTGTTCTCATCAGTTGCGAAGTTTGCTGATAAATATGGATGCAATAATGCAAAAGATGAACCCCTAGACGTATTATAAAGCTCTAATGCTAATTTAAACATAAATGCTAATACAGGCAGCTTGTTTCTGAGATCCTAAACCAGCCTGATTTAGCATCTTTGAGCTTACTCCAACACGTCTAGGTACAGTCAATACACTTGCATATAAACACAGTCAGCTAAAGATGAACCAACAGCACACCAGCTACTCCGTCACAAGTGCTCATCTGTATTCTGAGTTAATCGTTAATAATGAACACTCTTACGCATTTACCATAACGTAAATAATATGTTATGAATTGACTTCTCAGAGTAAGTTTTCAGTTGCCTGTAAGCTCAGGAATATCTATCTCACTATGAAGCACTTGTTCTATGTGAGGAAAGAGATCAGAAGACTGGTTGAACTGTTAAAGCTGCTTGAGCCACTGTCTTCCTTATATATTATCAGTAGCACTTGGGTTTCAGCTGTACCTCTACTAAACTAACAAGCTCAAAGTAACATAAATACCACTAGTTCAAGTTGTTTATGGACAACTGGCAGGCAAATTGGAGTTAGCCTTTCAACAGATTGAATATTTTATATTTGAGAACAATTTTCAAGCAATGCAAGGGAGTCATTAGTAAACTAACACCTTAAGTAAAAATAGAACAAAACCATATTCTGCTTTGAAGTAGCCACCTTATGTTGTAGAAATGAGGCAAAAAAAATTAAGATGTGCTTAAATTTCTGATCACAGGCAGTCCGTTGATATTTTTTTTTGCATTATTCCCTCAATTTAAACAAAATTAAAGGACTGCGTCACAACTGCAATAGATAGCATTATAGAAAAATTGCCCATCTAGCATAAACTGTTATGAATTTGAATACTGATTAGTCTGCTGAAGACAGTACTTTTAAACTGGTTTTCCAGACACCAAATAATTTCTGCTGTTGCCTACATGCAACTGCCTTCTTATTTTTAATTCTCTTTGCAACGTATGAACAACCTTTTACTAGTTATGATAACAAATATCTGGGGGACTGCTAGATCAGTTATTTAACAATCCTTACATCAAAGAGAGATCAGAATTAGTTCTTTCTAATTCAGAGCAGAAGTATGCAATTCTGTATATACCGAAGCAGCTGACTATTTTGTTCCCAGCCCAGCCTGTTGTAGAATAAACAATGTGAATGCCTTTCAGGGGTGAATTACTGTATGATAGAGGAAAGCAACGATAATCCCAAGGTGACACAGCACAAAGAAAACAAGCTTTATTATTATTGCAGTCCCGAACAGTTACTTTTCACTGCTTTTTAGTGAAATAGTCTCACTAAAAGTACACTGTTTTGGGTTACTTTATGTGGGGAGAGATTAACAGCAGTCTTAAATCAGCTGAAGAATTAGGGAATTCTAGACAAATGACTGCATATTGTTAAATCAGAGACTTTAAGATTCCATGTAGCATCAACAATCATAAAGCATTTTTGCAACTCTCTTTTAAAAAGAGATTTAATATCAAATAATGTATGTTTACTAGAAGCTTATGAAAAAACAGTTTGCAAAAAACCTGATAGTTTGACATTACTTAATAATAGGTAGCACTGCCTTATTCAAACCCGTAGAGAACTTGACTGCTTGAAAAGTAATTCCTTATCCATCATCATCTTTTACATTTATTTTGCACAGATTATCTTGCAAAACAAGGTTCTGTACTACGCACACCTTTTCAGAGCAATCTCTTATAAGATCATCTTGTAGAGACAAATGAAATGAATAATTAGACCAGCATGACATGGACAAAGCCATTCCCAAAATAAGCTATTTGAACAAAGTGAAGCAGTTGGGCAAACTTACAGGAACCAGTTTCCAAAACCATTTGGTAGGAGACTTCAGAGGAAGCAGTAGGAAAAAAGAACAAAAGCAAGAAGCAAAGAAAAAAAGGAACAATTTATCAGATTTCATAAATTCACATTCTCAGTTTTGTATAACAGTGAATTGCAATTTTATGGTAAGCATTAGTGCACTGTAACCTCTGCGTATTGAGCTAATTAGCAGAAATAACACTGGAGAAATATGTCTGCAGTCTTTGTAGATCAACAATATAATTTTCCCACATGAACTGGTAAGATTGTCAGATCAATGCAGTTTTATTTAATGCTTTCACACATCTAATTGCACCCTACATATGTAATCTGACTGAAGAATTCATTTGAGACTTGAAGTCATGATATCACAAGTATCAAAATGAACTCCAGCAGCACATATGGGGAAGCAGGGAAACTAAAGCAATGAAAAAAAAAAGGGATATAAACACACTGTAGTACAGTACAACCAATTGCAGTGAAGTTTGCATTAGTTACTTCAAGCCAAACAGTTACATTTATAACATTTAACAATATTTTTAAACAATCATATGACAGTTTTAAGAACAACAAGAGGTGCAGGCAGTTATATTTTTGCAATGACAAATCACATTAGCATCAGCTGCATGATGTGCAATGACCTGAAATGTAGATGGGAGCTTTGGCTACTGGCAGAGAAATGATCAGAGCCAATACACACAATTCTAAACTCATACATGATCAAAAAATATGACAACAAATTATGAAGAAAAAGTTCTACAAATACAAAATTTGACCTAAAAGCTTAATCCTAAGCACACTGAAGTCAGTGACTTTTTTCCTGTACACTAGTCTGGCATAATACTTCTACTATTAAAAAAAAAAAAACAACAAACCAACATGTAGCATTATTATAAATACACATAGAAAACTTCACCACTATTGATTTCATTGAAGATTTTTTTTTTTTTATATAAATTCAAATCAATGACCGAAGTGCAGGTAAGAATTTTAACAAAGAGAAATATTTTCTGGAAACGGTGAAGAAGCAGTTTTAAAACTACTATGGAAAAAACTGCTATGGAAGCTTATTATTTTACATAGTTATTAACATACCGCACTTCTATAAACCCCTTAAAACGACTGCAGAAGCAAAGCTTTTATATAAAAAAGCTATCGTACAGGAAAGGCTGTGCATTAATAACATGACTATTCTCAACATACTTCTCCTCCATTTAACTGGACTGTTGCAGAGGAGAATCCCAAAGCCACTTCTAAGACATGAACTACGAGATGCACGTTCATGTGTGCCTCTATACATTCCAGCCACACCCAAATAAAGCACTTTCCATCAGGTTCAGGTTCTCTTCACTTCACTGAAATACAGTCAATGTATGGAAAAGTATGTGAATTCGAAAACAAATTACCTTAATTTTCAACTGCAATCGGGATTTCTAAACCATATCACAGACGAAGGTTTTAGGTAAATGGACTGAGCTCAGCCCGGGGCTGCCTGTCATTCTACTTAGCACTGATAGAACATCTTGTTTTATCAGGGTGAATTGTATTTCAGACTTGGACTCAAAAGATCCATCAATATCTATTTAATGATAGGTTGAGTAACTACTCTTTGGAAAAAAGCACATATCTGTTTCAATTCCAAAGACTAGCTCTCTGTTGTAGTACAAACATCTCAAAATTAGCAATCCAATATATGTTTTTATTTGTCCACTGTGGTTGAGATGACTCTGAATATGTTTTAAGAGGCCAAAAGACTGAAGATAATCAAGTTTAAACTGAAACAGACTATAAGATTTATACATGTACACTTTGTTAAGGCATTTCAAGAAAAGAGATAAAGAAAAGCTGACATCAAAACGGGAACAAAATGGGAATTCGGTGTATGTTGAATTAGCACTTTCTATCAACAGGAATCAACTTTTTTCACCTGGAAATTGTTAAAAATCAGTCTCTAGAAAATAAACCAGGCAGAGAATCCTAATGGACTTCTCCCAGCGTTCAAAAAAACAAAACCCAAAAGCAACAAAACCACAAAACAAAATAAAAAACCCCAAAAGAACAAAACAGCCCCTCAGCTTGAGGCCTTACCGTTTTACAAGAAGATTGCTTAATCCCCTGCTAACAAAAAGGTTTAGACATGACTATGAAAAATTTAACTCAGTATAAATTCATCCTATGATGCAAAAAAAAAAAGAAGTAGTTACGCCCTTCATTAAATACTTGTTTGTTGTCTTCCTTGCACCATCATTTGTGTTCATGCAGCTGTGCATTAATTGCATTAATTGGATCAAGAAACTGATCCTGCTGCAAACTTTTCTTCTTGACAGGTTAGCTTTTGCTAGCAGTGTGGATTTACAACACATTAAATCGAAAGTGGAACTACGGCGTTAGTGTTTTACCTTCACACAAGAAGTTGCACTGCTTAAACTAATTTAAAAAAAAGAAAGTTTAAGAATTCGGGTCTTTGGATGAGTACTCTTACGTTTGTTTCTCTCATAGGATTTGCATTGATTTGGCTTAAATCTGTTAACACTGATTCAGTCTACATCACAAAAGCAGATGGAAAAGTAGCAGGTCTTTGAGAAAGCTTTGACTACCTTGAAAATCAGTAGCTTAACCAGTGCAACTGTATTTTCACTACATATTATTCAAAGGAAGCCTGAAAACCAAAGCTATTCACTACAAAACTTGAAATCCTAATTCTGAAAAAAAGATGCAGAGACTCTACCAGAAAAAGATGAGGTTACCACAAATCACCAGTTGATCAAGATCCAAAGAAGACTACCTGGAACTAAAAATCATACAAACTCCTTCCTCTCTTTATCTTCTACAGGAAGCTAGCAGCAGAAGAAAGTGAAGGAAAACAAAAGCAATCTCATAATCTGTTAACACTGTTTTTATCCAGAAATAGAAAATAAGTACATTTTATCAGTTGTATTCTTTATTAATCTCTATATATGATACATAATTTTTAGAAATGGAGAGATTTACTATTTATTGCAAAAAGGTTCACTGCAGATTTGTAATGAAATAGTAAGGCACAGATTTGGCAGGCTTAACGATTATGCTGAAATTATTTTTCACAACTGATAAATTTATTAATTTATCACAGTAGTAAATTATGAAATAATTAAAAAATCTACTCATTAACTTTGTTTCACCTTTTAGGCACATAACTTCACTGCTTCTTGGACAGAAATTAGAACTAAAGAAAAGCTCTCCCTAATGACTAGAATGATCTATGCTTCCCATGTTTGTTTGGCCATGTCTGTAAATCAGCAGAAGAGCCATTCTTAATTTAAATTTAGTTTCAGGTTCAAAACCTGACCACACCTTAGAAACTCTGAAACTTCAATAGTCAAAGGTGTTTGGCTAAAGCCGGAGGGAGACTGCAAATTTTCTGAAATTTTAGTATGGAATCATCCCCCTTTGAACTGCTGTGTTGGTAACACGGAGAACCTACATTATACAACAGAGCCCCAACCTTAAAAGGATGGTGGAAGACAGAAAAGAGGCACAATGATACATTCCAGTTCCCCTTCATGCTAATTGTAAAAACACAATAGAAGCAGGAGTTAGAAGTTTAAAATCAAAGACAGAAAATTAAAAAATTGAATTCAGATACTGAGAATTAAGCTACATCTGTAACATGAGCATGGAAAATGCTATACTTAATAAATATATATAATTTAATTTTTCCATAAAAATGGAAAACCATGTAATAATATTGTTTTAGTTGAGACAAAGGCACAATTCAGTCATGTTCCCCCTACCCTTTTTTTTTTTAATTTAAAAGAGTCTCCTTAGAGTAAGTAATAACTAAACCCAGGCATAGCAGGAAATGACCAAAAATCTCGCTAATTAGTATTCAGATAAAAAATTACATAGATGTTTCAGCAATACCCAAACCTGGCACAGGAATTTAGCTACAGTTTTGCACAGCTTTGCTGAGATATAGAATGTAGGGTCAATGTCATAAAGTAACAGGACATATCACTGAGTCTATGCTATAAAAACAGAAATGCATGGACTGATGCAATATGGAGACAGGAAATCAGGATAAAACACCTGGATATCTGGGAATAAGTGCTATGAGATGCCTGAGAGGAGCCACATCATAATTTAACAGAAACTCCTGTTAGAAACTTCAACAAACTTTATTTGATGCAATTGATCTATCCAATGGATCTGCATTACAGTTTTCTTTGGAAAGCTGGCATTCAGTATGATCCACAGTTAAGAAATACAGGTTTTAGTTATGGCATTTAATGTGTTTCTGAATCCCAGATGCTTGCATGTGTGCAAATACCATTAGCTTTAGCAAAAATAAGTGGAAATTTGGGAAATACTGCAAGGCATATGACAAAAAGAATGGATAAGATTTCAGAGTAGTATATTAGCCATCAGTTAAATTAGACTTTTCTTCCTCAAAGAAAACCTGGAGGTAAATAATCTGAATGGGTTGAAAATATGTTGCTGTCTTCCTCCATGCAAAATGCAGGAATTCAGTAATTCAAATTCCTTAAATACTTCAAAATAGAATTGACTGAATATTTCATATTGTAGACTTATTTTCTTGAAGCAGATTCCATTTTATCACTGTATTCACTGAAACTTTAATATACAAATGATATTCTGCCTCATTAGCCAAATAATTTTATCCTCATTTTTCTGACGTACTTAAATGTGAAGGACAGCTAACTTCCTAATAGCTTTTTTTTATTATTTATTTAAAAAAAACCAAAACACCATAATCTGCAATAAATTTACTGTCAGAAGAGACATCCAGGGGCCAACTGGAGCCTGCGGTCTTGCCCATTCTGAGATTTTAGCTAATAACGCTACGCTAATACAATCCCTTAGCATGGAATATCTTACTTGACAAGGTAATTTATGCAGCTGAATTCCACACTGAGGCAAATAATATACATGTACCTGGGATAATTCAGTATGTACAAGAGAAGGCCTTAATTAGAAATTTTTCCATGGTATGGCAACTGTAGCATGATTTTGCTATATTCCAAATGCATTTGTACATTGGTCAACAGAATAGGGCTCTGATTGTGTTATAGCTTCACAATTCATATGAAAAATACCACAAATGCATATACCATTTTATGTAAATATTTTATTCCACTGAGTTCATTTACGGGATCAGAGTTACAGCCTATACAAGTCTTTCAACAGTTGATTCAAGAATGCTGACATTAAAGGTAAATTATGAACTAAAAATTTTATCTTGCTATTCCTAACACAAAATGCAAAATATACGATAAGTGAAAATAAACTGAATTTTTACAAACACACAGAATTTTATGGTATTGCTCTGGTAATAATGTTCTCTTTGATATATCTTTATTTACCATATTAAGACTGTGCACTTCGAATTTTAAAAATTACTCTCATCTTTCAACGTGACCTAAAACACATACAAAACTTCAAACTATAATTTTCAGAAAAAAGAAAAAAAAAATCACTAGAGGACAGAGGGTCATAGGTTATCTCCTCGGCCCTCATTTACTTTATCTAAATTTGAGAAATGAACTTGTCAAGGACATCTTATTCTCCAGATTTCTATGCTATTATCACTATTGAACACAGATTAAATTGTCCATATCAGGATATATGCATCAGGGTCACACTACTGTAAAAAAAACCATTTTCTTTTGCTGAGTCACATACTAACTAGCCTTCATCATTCTTTATATTTAAAAAGAAACCACAAGTGCAAGGACATTCATAGCATTTATGCTTTTTAAAGCTGAATTTTTAATCTAGCCAGGTAACCCGCAACTCCTTCAGAGGAGCCTTGAGAAGAGGAAGATAGCTGCTTACATGGGAAACAGACCAGGACGGGAACTAGGATTACAGCCTGTTCTGCACTCAACTGCAGGGGTAATACCAAAAGGTCTTCAAACTGACTACCAACTCCCCAATAATAATTATTTCACAACAGGATAAACGATCTCATTCTGAAGCAAGCAATTTTACATACTGTGGAACTGTATGCTATCATTGCGTATTTTGATGGGTATAATGCTATTTAATTGAGCTCCACAAACAAAAGGGGAAAAAAAAATCCTGTTAGGAAACGGAATCAAACATAATCTGTTTTTATCATATATATAATAAAACCTGTAATCAAACAGTACTTTGGATCATAGCCAGAGCAATGCTTCCCATGACGCCACATATAGATTTCTCTTTTGAGATGCATGCAATTCACAAGAAAAAAATATTAAAAATCATGAATAGATATAGGGTGGTCTTTTTCATATTAGATCTAAGTAGAGCTTTAATTAATTCAAAAGTATTAACAAATCTTAATAAGTTTCTTAGACTACCATAATAGAAGTTTCCCTGCTATCGAAGATTTATTTGTCAAAAAGGACAAGTGAGAATAACAAGTGTGACTCTATTAATGTTAAATGTAAATGGGTATTTTCATGGAAATGATAAAACTAATAACAAAAGGACTGAACACTAAAAGTTTGCTTTCTTTAACAAGAATAAAAAGAATATTCACCTATACATACTGTAGGCAAGTATTTTTTGTTTACAGATAAATGTTTATTCTTGTTTAAAATATTTTAACTCCTACACCTACCTTTTGACCTCCTGCAGATTCTGTACCGTGATGGTCTTTTTGTTTTTGTTCCTGTTCCATTATATCTTTCAAATGTTCATTCACCTAGAGACAAAATAGTTTATTCAGTGATCTGTTCTAAGAAACAAGTCATAGAAATCATAAGTTTTCAGAAGTTCTATAAATCCCTACCACTGAGTTAACTACAAATATTAAACAAATATTACAGACTATAGCCCTGAAGCATAATCAGCAAATGTCAGTTTCAGATGCAGTTTGGGGTCACTAGTTGTTGGCTTTACTCTGTACAAACTAACTTGGCCCCTTATTATGCTCAACCACATCTGATTAATAGTGTATCCTTGTTACCTGATTTGATTATGCAGTGAAGTCACATCAGTTCCAGCAAGACGTGTTCAATCACAAACAGAACACCTTGATTTTAAATCATGATAAATTAATATAATAAGACGACAACTCTTAAAAAGCCAAAAAGAGACCCTCAAGCATCTGTCATGGCATCTCAACATGATAGTGACTGCTAAGATGTCATATGTAATGTATACTATAGCATTTTATTTAGGCTTCCCATTTATTTGGTTCACATAACATGTTTAGCTTATTTCTGCAAACTTTGCTTTTTATTATCCAAACACGACAGATTAAGGAACAGCCTTTATCAGACACAGTCTTGATATACCTATCTACATACATATCCTACCCACTCATGTCTAATCAGATCACACAGAATACAAAGACATTCTCAGCTTGCTTTTCCAGTACTCATACCTTGTTTATCCAGTACATGACAGCATCCTCAATGTCGTAAGGTAGATCTGTAGCTTGGAAGAAGGATGAATACTGCTGAGTGCATGCGATCACTTTCTCAACGCTGACCATCTCTACAGTATATGCCATCATAAGAGTATCAATCATGGCCAAGTGAGCACTCTACAAAGAGAGCCAGCAATACCTAATTAGTTTGCAAATCAAAAAAATCACTTTCTTATGTATCATTTATGAATATAGCTAAGTACATGCTGAGACCAAAACTGTAAATGCTACAAGTTTTCTGTCTGATTGTCAGTTTTTGAATGAAAGACACACAGAGAACAGAATACAAAGCATAGGGACATTAATTAAGAAAATGCTTATTGCAAATTAAAATAACTAGTGTAACAGAACTAACACCAAAAATAAAGAACTGGAAATGGAAAGAAAAAGCAGTCTTAATGATTCAAACACTACATCACTTCTAACAGAGCTAAAGAGATCTTTCAAATTTGTCACTAGCGAAAACAAAAAACCCTGCCAGATCAATGTTATTTGTACTGGAAATAAAAGCTGAGCCTGCCTGGTAAACAACCTTCACCATCAGGAAGATGCTGCATTAATAAGTGGAAGCTTATCTATTTTTGAAGTCATAACCTGGGAAGATGACACAATTATACTAACCTTAAGTAAAAAATTGATGTGATAGAAAATACTTATTTTTCTTCTAGTAAAATAATTATCTTATGCAGACGCAGCTATATATGCACAACTAGGTTTAAAATAAACATATGGATAAATAAAATATAGTTCATGTTAAGAGAGGAGGTATGTTTCTCCTGACATTGTTATATATTGAAAGACAATGGCTGTTTCACAGTTTGTAATAATTAAAAACAAGTACCACCACAAAAAACGCCAACAAACCAAACCCAGGAACAAAAAGAGGGGATAATAACCAGGATTTACATTAGATCCTTGAGACTGAATAAGAAAATGATGGCGGTTTGTAGATGCAGTGCCTACAGCTAAACAGATTTGTTTCTGCTTCACGATAAGAACAGTAACAGCTTTCTAAGGATTAAGCAACAGTCCCATGGATCAGAACAATTTCCACAGATATTTTTTTTTTTAATATTGCCTTTAAACACAGCTCATGATGCAAACAAAGATCCCAAACACTTGTTAACACCATCACTTCAATTCTGTAAAAAATACTCATATAAACATCTCACAAGGTAGCTATAACAACCACAGCAACAGCAATGAACAACATGACTCACAGCAATATGCGATCTAATCATTACAGTTAAGGTAGTATATGCACATCATTTAGCCCAGAATTCCCAGCAGAAAAAAGACGAACAGATCCAGACTTTGTGCTGCCCTTAGTGCTTGTACCACTGGCAAAAGTGATGATGCTGGCCTTAGAAGCAGGCAGCAGCACATACGTTTTTTTTAAAAAAAGGCAGTTGAGTTGCCTGCTTTGACAAAAAAAGGCAAACTATATCTGGCAAAGACATTCACAAAACTGTTCCTGATAGCCAACTTTCCTGGGATGAGCCTATTCTCTTTGAAGCCTGGATGTGACCTGAGAACCCACTGTCTGCCACACGCTCCATCCAAGGCTGGGAACCAGCACCTCTTCACTCCTGCCATCGATTGACTCATGCAGAATAAACTCTTTTCACTATATTTTTCTGCCTCAGGCATTTATTTACAGACCTTTAGTGGACAACTATTGATACAAGCTCTTAGGTGCAAAGGAAGGAAAGAGCCCGGGAGCTGAATTCTCGCCACCCAAAGTATTTAAGAAGGAAAAGACAGAGAATTGCCCACAACCAGCCTCCTGAGGAACCTGCACTCCTGTGTGAAATATGGCAATTCTATGCATAGATGCACGAGTCACTCCTTTGTTGGCCCAGCAATGCCGTGCAGAGGAGTTCAGATAGAGTATCACATTAACTACTAGCAAGGTGAGGTTTGACAACCAAGGAAGTTCCAAGAAGGTTTGGAAGCAGAATCTTCCTCCCCAGCTTTTGATCGATGACCAGTTCACTGGCTACTGTGGCCTGTGCTCTGAGACTGGCCTGCAAGAAAAGCAACCACTGGCAACTCCCCCAAAGGGAATTTAGTCACCTCATATGCTGGATCACCAGTTTCTCTCTAAAACTTGATCATGTCTATGAAGTGGATTGCCAATGGACAGAGAGAGCCACTGAAGCGGTGCTAAACCTGCCAATACACTCAATACATTACAAATACATTAAGGAAATTAAATTATTTACAACTAGCTAGCTGAGTCACATTCTCAATGTTTCTAGCAAATTATTAATGAACTGCAAACTACTTAAGCAAACAGCAGGAACAACGAAAGCAATGACCTTAGATAATATTCTGTACTATCAAAACAAAGTGTAATAAACTTTCATTCACAGTGACTGGATCCACGTCAACTCATTTTACATAAGCTATCAAATACAAGCATCTTCAGAGTCTCTCAAGTGATTCCAAATTATTTTCTTTGTAATGCAGGCAGGATGCTCAAAACAGGATTTTTAAAAAAAAAAACAGTAAAAAGAAAAAAATGAGTCAGCTTGCATCTATTATCCTAAGAAACAAACTACAAAATTGCTATTCTCCTAGATAACAAAATAGAGATTTTCTTTACTGACAAAAAAATATAAATCTTTAAAACTGACTGTCTATGGATAAGCACATAAGATAAATTACACCTAAAATAGTTGCTTGTTCTTTAATAAAAAGGAGGTACGGAAAGAAACAGAAAACCATTTAATTCCAGATACAGCTCTACTGGTTTTCTTGCACTTATTCTGGAAAGAGTCAGACAACCTGCATTCTTTCATATCTTTTAATTCACTATGTGTAACAAGACAGACTAAATTAAGAACTGCACTACAAAAATAGTATCCTACTGTTCCAAACATGGGGTTTATCACCATAGCTGCTGAAGTTCTCTAAAAGAACAATTTTTTAGAAATTCTACTGACAGTAAATAAAGTCCAATTTTTTATACATCTCACTGACCAGAACATGTTAGGTACAGCTAAAAAAGTAAGAGGGAGAGGACACTTTTACTAGTTGAATCTGCAATTCTGACAGAAGGAAGCAACCTTTCATATCTGAAGGTGGGGAGGAAATACAGATACCATTCTGAGCCAGGCAGAAACTAGAATCAGCTGCTCAGCACTGTCTTCTTCCTCTGGACAAGCCTGTAATACAATGCCTGAAGGAACTCCTCAGGAGCTGCTGATGACTGGTACCAAGACGGTATTCTAAATGCCGCTGTTTCCTCCAAGATGTCAGCATTCTGACATGCAGCATAAAAAACACAACAAAAAAGCCAGGCAGGATTCCATGCTGTCATATACCTCCCACATCCTGAATGCAATATATGCAAGGCATATTTGGATTAGGACACATGATTTTAAAAAAAAAAAATATCATTTTTTAGAGAAATAATAAAAACCCCCACCATATCACAAGGTAGAATACAAAACCATAAAAGAAATATCTTTAAAAAAAAAAAAAAAGAAATCAAGATCCACACTGCAGCAGTGAACAACACAAAGTAATACACTATTTTATCACAAAAACAAAACTTCGTTAGGCAAAGATTTTGTTTAAGCCAGTACAAGAAATCCTCTTTTCATTCTTTGATCATTTCACTACAATGGTGTAAAGTACTAAAGTCTTACATGGCACACTACAAAACATTAAAAAATAATACAAGTTGCTGGATCGTCAGAGGTATTTTATTTTCTAAGACACAAACACGGTTTTGTCTTTCCCAGCTACACCCTGCACTGAACACAAGAGTTTTAACTCAGTAATCTTTACAATCTCATGTAATTACTAGTTAGTTTCTGCCCAGTAATGTAGGTTCCACAGCTTTATTTTCTACTGCTGAATAGTTCAGTAAGAAGCTTACCAAACTGTAGAAGAAAAATTATACTGAGCATGACTGCTAATGCTTTCTCTGCCTAATCTTTGATTACAGAGTATGCTCCAAGTGGCAAACAGTTTATTAAAAGCTATACTGAGCCAAAGGTGCATATGATACTGTGCACACAGATACTTATGGATAAATACCATGTATTATAGAGAGCTCTTATACTATTACCTAACCTAAGGATATTTCTCATATTGCATTAAAAGATACACAACTCAGTAGTTCTCTTTTGGCCCGGCCCCTTTAGGAAAACCATTGACAAAAAACACTTCCCACTTGAAGAAAGGGACAGACAGACAGAAAACAGAGCATGTAATTGTTATCCTATGCTAAAATAAATAAATAAATGACTCACGGAAAGAGTGCTTAATTGGAAGAAAAAGTCCCTTAGTCTCACTATGCTTTGGAGAAGAGATTTGATCTTTGACAGGATATGGCTTTTGTAAACAGGAATATGTATTTTTGCTCTTATGGGAGTTGGTCGTGCTTCAAAAAATTTGTGGCAAGAATTTTGTGAAGGAATTTGGTCATGTTTAAAAAAAAAAATCTTCACACTGTAGTTCTCACTTGTACAACAAGCACACATATTTCTAGCTAAATTCCCTAACGATTTTGCCTAACCTGGATCATGCATTTGAGCAAAGAACAGAAGCAATCAGCTGTTAAATTAATGTTACATTTCTTTTTATGATTATTACCACTGAATGATCGCTATCAAGACAGAGCAAAGATAACTAGAAAGAAATCAAGAAAGAGAATACATTAACTAAAACAAAGATCATCTCCACAAAAAACAGCCACTGAATTTATAACTGCTAGAAGGTACTGACCACATGGAATAACCATTATAAGACACATACTTAAGTAGAAAAGATGGTAAGACCAGAGTTGCTGATACGCAGAGTAAATGAAAGATGGGAACAGCAGGCGAGTAAGGGATTAAACATACAGGACACCAGTGAAAAGGTGTGTCAAGAGCACTCTGAGGATCTCCTTACCTACCATCCTAACCCATGCCTCGGAATTCAGCTTTCTTGCAGACTATATGAACACCACAGTTTGAGGAGGCTGAGTAGCTTTAGACTCCAGGCACCCCTTCCCCAAAGACCCTTCCCTAGATAATCCAAGTCTCAAACTACTCTGCTAGCATAATGAGATACCACCTAAATTCTAAGTCTCAACTAAAGTAGAAAATTGCAGAATTCCAGCTCAGGGAAAGCGCAGGCCTCGATACTGCAGGAGGTGAGGAAGGAATTCATGAGTAGACCAAGTAAGTGACAACTCTATTATGAGCTTCCAAAGCTATTGCTTCATTTCAACAACTTTCATAGAGTAAATTTAAGGCAATTCTGATACTACAATGGAAACAATCGTTTAAAGAGATTTCAGTCAACAAAACGGAGCAGTCTGAGAAGTAGTCAGTTCTGCCCTGTTTAATTATCTTTGGACCTAATTCTTTTCTAGCCTCATGCAGGACTTATGCCTAGCACAGTTCTAAAATAGCCGCAGTTGTCTAGTTACTCTTGTCCTGCAATAGAATAATCACGTCAAATTACCTCCTCACTGCATTTTCATCAAGAACAAGTGCTTGACTCTGATAAGATGCTTGTTTAGCAAGCACAGGCATTACTGAGTCACGCTAAACACGTCGTAGCAGGTTCTGCAAGGTAGAGGGAATGGTTTTAACTTTCAATATTTATGATAACCTTCTGTATTTGTTTAACTTTTAAAATTTAGTAATCGATTACATGGATATATATAAAACACTGTTGTTTGACTGACTAAACATCTGACATGGGAAATGTAATTCACTTCTAAAAAAGGGATTTGTTAAATACAGATACTTGCTGAGGTAAGCATTTTTATAGCCCTTCTAAGTTCTTCTGCTGAAGGTTTCCTCATTATGCTTGTTAGGGAATTTAATAATCTGATCAATTAACTCAATCCTAATTAAATACTTAACAGAGATTCCCAAATTCTTTCTGAATCACATCACCAAGTGAGACCTTGCTGCACTCCCAGGTCACAGTGAAACAAAATACCTGCATGACATACACTGGAATCAAGAACTAATAAATGGTGCTCATCATATTATTTTTAATTTTGTCATATTTTATAGCTTGACATTACCTACTTTGATTTTATTTAATATACTTAACAATTACTCTAGAAGTTGCCTGTATCCTATTTACTGGAAGAATCGAGTGCCTAGTGGTAGAAAACACTAAGGCACTCCAATGCCTTTATCCCAAGTACTCTGTGTTTCAAAAATAAAGCATTTGTAGTTGGATAGGTTGAACTAAAATGATAAATTAACGTAGGAACTGGTAACAAGATAGTACACACATTTGGACAAATAAATAGCACTATCTTCAAATTTCCTAGAGTATTTTGGTTTTTTAGATAATTAAGGATTTTCCTAGATCACACTGTCAAATCCTGTCCAGATAAACCAGAAACAAAAACCCCTTAAAAAAATTTGTATTTTGTTACATACGTGCCCTGTCCCCCTTGCTCTTATGCTCTGGACATTTAAACCAAGAAGCAGCAGTAATTATATAAAATACCATCTGAATTTCTTCTGTCACAGCAAACTCCACCGATCTTTGAAGAATACAGGAGTGGGAAAAAGAGAAACAAGGCTTTGTTATAAACTGATTATATCCATATATAAATAAAAAGTAGTTCCTTCTTCCTGACTCACTCATACCTGCATAGTAATGACATTAAAAGCAGTGGTTTAACTTCTTTGGCAACTCAGCTAAAATACCTCCAGAGGCAGTTATCACCAGGAAGTATCCAAGCCTGTTCATCTCGGAACACCTGCTGAAGGAACACAGCCTGAGGAGTGCTGGAAAACTACCACTTCCTCATGGAGATGCGCGAGCAGTGACATGACAAGCTGGGTTGCTACAGAATTTGGGGTGAAGAGTTCAGGTTTGGGTGATATGCTACAAGTATATCAGAGAGGAAGTTAGAAAGGTTAAGAGAGAAAAGAGGCTGAGGTCCCAAATTAAGAATAAACGTAGGGTTGGGGCACTTACTCATGGAGAGGAGCGGAAAAGGAAACCAAGGCACGTCTTCTCCGGTGTATGACTTCACCCAGCCCGGTGCCACAGCTTGCTACTAGTCCCACTGACAAATCCATACAGAACCACCGCTCATCATCTTATCACAGCAGACTAGTTTTCAAACTTTGCAATGTAGACTTCTAGTTATTCCATGTCACAGTTAAATGTTGATAGCCATTTCTGAATGGCAGCTTTTGTTGCTCAGGTGACCACTGTAACATGATTTCTGACTAATCTGCACTTCTGGTTTGCCTTTTTTCTTAATATGAAACTACTCTCTCACTTAATCTCACAATCTTCATAAGGTTAAAAGCATTGAATGAATATAAAAGACCCACCTGTTGGAAGTCACACCATCAACCTGATAGTATAATAATAATTTATTAAGATTTTGCCTAAAGTCATACAGAGGATGAAATTTTACATCCTCCTCAACATTTAACACATCTCTTTCAATTGCCCAGTGGCCTTGGGTTCTGATGAACCAAGTTCTTCCACAGATAGTACTAATGAGAATAACAGAAAAATGATGCTTTAATTACAGTGATGAATAGTACAATATACTGGTTTGTTCAATTATTACATTTGACACAACAGATTGGAAGGTTGATTACTTGTTGCAATTTAGGATGAGTCTCAGTTTGAAATCAAATGTAAGCAACTTCTCATTTTCTACAGTTTGCTAGAGAGGAACTCAAATAATATTTGAAGGAACTTAGAAACCTAGAAAAACTTAGACCAACCCACTTCTCAAAGCAAGTCCAACTAGTTCAGGTTTCTCGAGGATTTTCCAGTCAAATTTTTAGTATCAACAAAGATGGAGAATCTACAGCCTCTTTGTGCAACCACCTAATGTCTTCCATCATGTTAAGAGTTAGCTTGTATCCTTCTCAGTACAAAATCCCAGCCTCCTGGAAAACATATGGCTAAACTAAAACGTAGAGAAAGACTACATAGCTCTCTTTTGCTTCGAGACTATTTGTGTCAAGCTTTTTGCCTTTTTTTTTTTTTAAAAAAAAAAGAAACACGAAACAAAACAACACAACACAGAACACTGCTTTCCTACAAGAGGAGAGACAGAGTTAGGTGTCGCTCCCTCATTTCTCAAACCAAAAAAGAATCAAAAGTAGGGCCAAATCATCAATGAAAATCTCCAACTAAATTCCAGGATTGTTGCTAAAGAACCTGCTGCTCACCTGAAGCCCAGCTGAACACTGCAAGTTGTCAGGCTGCTGTTACAATGTAAATCCAGCATACCTTCAATAAAGTGTAAAAAGATGCAGACTTTAATCCAGCCCAATTCAGCCTGCCACATAAAACTTAAGTTGTGACAAGATGATGTGAGTAGTTGAAAACAAACACGATATTATGTTTCAAAAGGAGGAAACAAGAGTTAATTTTTGCATGAAGAGTTGATATAAAATTTTCTTACATTTTCCTCTGAACAGGCTACTTATAATTTTCCTTCTGTTTTTCTGTGTATACCCTTACATGCCATATTTTAATGTTTCATTTACTAACATTATGGTGAGGTGGCTGCATCTGCAGAGTTCTGGGACTGGCCTTCCAGTCCTACATTAATTCCTTAATTCCTACATGCTACCCAATTTCCTCAGGAAATGTGTTCCCCCACTTGAACTCCTGTGAGATCCTTGCCAAAACACAATACTGGAAATAGAGACTTAAATTACTCAGAGAATGCATTTTAAGAACAACTTTTAATTATAAACAAGAGATTTGGGGTTTCGTTGCAAAACTCGTCTTTGTTTTTGAGAGGTGACCATTCTTCTTGGTCCAAATTTGTATTTTTCTTGTATGTTGAGGAAACATGTATCTTTTAGCATCTTAAATAAAACAAAAACATTACTGTTGAAACTAATGCCCCTGACATGTAAGCATCCAAGACCTAGGGACAACTTCATTCTGTCACTTGTCAAATATCACCAAATTTTTATAAAACTGCTGCTCAAGAGCCCATGAAATGTTCTTGTGATAATTTTTTTTTTTTAAACTGCCGATGTACAAAAATCTAGTTTTAGGACAAAACCACTAAAATCTTTCTTAGGCTTAGCTTTCTTTGTTGATCTAGAAAAATATTGGCTAAAGAAATCAAAACATTAGGTCTGGCCAATTCAACATACTATCTTCAAAAAAGGAAAAATAGCTTCAATTTTTATATGAAAATTATCCTGCACTTGCAGATGAACAGGCTCCTGATAGTTTCCTTGCTGTTTATTAACCATAAAAAGGGAAAAGAAATAACATCATCACACTCATTGTAATGGCAGTTATGTTAAGAATAGAAGTTATTTGTACTTTCCTCAAAAGTTTATAGGAATATGACACTTATAGACCATAACACAACACAGTAAGACACGAGAAGGAAATCCCCTCATCAAACATTTACTTCTGAAATATAACAGCCAAGGTCAAAAGAAATTTCCTAGTCTCCTACTTAAATCAACCCTATCAGCAGCATTAAAGAAATCAAAACAGACACAGAAAATTATACTGATCACAAGAAACATGTTTCTCTGTGGCTGTTAACGTAGTAAAACCTTGTGAGTGACAAGCTGCTGACTAATAGCATTACTAAATCAGACAGCTGACCAACATTTTTTCATCTACTTATTAAAGGACTGTGACAAGCCAGCCACAAGAGTGGCTGCCAAACAAGGACATTGTCACAGTGATGTTATGGCTGAAGTGGGAAAGGTGCATTAGGGTTGTTTTGATAAATATATAGAAAAGCCGTTCTGTTGGTTTGGTTAATCCAGAATAAACACCAAGTTTTATAAGAGACCTTGAACCTCTAAAGTAGAATAGGGCTTCTTCAGAGAAAGACTCATACGTATGCACATACAGGCATAGAAGAGTTCTTTTACTGTAAACTTTATGATCTGTTTTTTCATCTTGCCAACTAACTCCATACTGAGGGATATAATTGGCACTTAAAAAGCAATCTGCATGCCTTCTTATGTACCAATAAGCCTTTTTAATAGATTACTTGCACCCAGGGGTGTCCACTTCATCCACTGCTGTAGATTTTTACAGGACATCTGGCTGTGGTCTCCATCACAATAAGCTTCTGCTCAGCCTATATATGATGTCTGCGTAAGAAAATGCTGCACATCAACAGGAGCAGACTGGTAGACAGAAAAGGGTTGTGCTGAGGATGAGATACCTATGATACAGACTCCTGTTGTCAACCACTTCTCTGCTTTGAAAATAATCTGGAATTTAAGCAGCATATTAGCAAGGCACTGGGTTGTCTTTCTATCAGTTTGCCACAAAGATGGGAATATCAATAGAATAAAGTCACTTTGGTAAAGCCATGAAAATAATTATAGATATGATACCATCTTCGGTAAGTACATTTTCTTTCCAAGAAAACTTTATTTTTAAAAATGAAAAGGGTAATTAGCTTGTGGCCTACACATACAAAACATTAGAATGTTCTCTACCAAAGAATTAAGATAGAACAGAAGGTCACTGTGGACTAGAGAGGACTTCTCAGTTAAATGGTAACCAGAGTAAAACGATGCTCGTTCTTATCCTCCACAAGTATCTGTTTGTAAACTGATACTTTTTATGACATGAAAATGAATTGGAAAAAAATCTCTCTCTTCCATGTCCCTTTGGTAATGAAATAACTGCCAGTTCATATGTCCATTTAAAGATTAAAACAATAAACCACACTATCACGTTCTCATTCCTCATGCCTTTTTGGTTAATAATGCTATTCCAGGAGGTGTTGCATAATTAGTAGCTTTCAAAACAGTAGTCAGTTGCAGCAATAACCTATTCACATCATAGTAAACAACTACTTTCTTTGGCAAAATATCACTCCTCCTTTTCTCCCAAATAAGGCAAGCTGCGTAAGAGGCTGTGGTGATAAATGAAACAAACCAGAAAACCACCGAACAGAAGAACACTATACAGAAACATGAAAAACGGCAACTCTTGGCCTTTCATTTTCAAAATAATACATTTCGATGACTTAAGATGGTAATTACTAGAATGTAAGTATTTGCTGTGCTTCCAAGAACAGCAGTAAATACCAATAGTATTATATGAAACCTCTGCTTCAAGCACAAGATAATCAGTGCATGCCATCCAGAAACCACACAAGCCCTTCGCCTAATGATGAAACATTTGCTTCAGCAAAATGAATGATCCCCATAACTGAACCTCAACTATTAAACCACCTTGTTAACCGGGAAGAAAAGGGGATACAAAGGGAGGGAAAGAATGGGCAAGCAAGTTATTTTATAGCGATCCTTAAATGATGAATTCAGAGAACATCAGCCATCAGCAGTGTCAGTTACTGCCATGGAGGGATGAGTGTAAGCCCCATGCACACAATACACAGGGGCCTAGTGTGTTTCAAAGGACACAACTCCAGGCAAGAGTCAGGCAGTTTGATTAGCTACACCGTTTTGTCAGTTAAAAGGCTACAACCACAGAACAAAAGTCTTTGGTGGGCTGTTTGGGTGTTGAACATTTGTAAGAACTCAAAACAGTTTTGCCTGCAAGAGCTGGATAATAAGGTGGTATGAATAGTAAGGACATAAGAGGAATGACATCAAGCCAGGCCAAAACCTCCGGAGAGATGCTGCTGCAAGAACTTAATTGATTTTTAGGGTTGTTTTTTTAAATTGGATTAAATAAATCCAAGAAGAGTAGAAATTGTTTCCTGATTTTTGTCTTAATTTTTTATCCCCCTCCCCCCCCCCCCCGTGTTTTGTTTCTGGTATGCTTGGGATTTTTCCCACACCTCATTACAATTATAAATTGACTGACATCTGTTGTTTCAGCCATCCAGACTCTGTAATCCCATAATCCTTAAATGTGAAAGAACGATTACTAAGAATTTTGTCTTAACTACACATGAGACACATTACTGGACATTTTAGCAACCGTTTAAAAATCCCTAGTTTCAAGTATGTTGTATCAGAATTGAAGGCAGTATCTGTAACTTATGTTACCTAAATACCAAAAGGAAAATGTTATCCAACCTAAAGCTGGCTGGCTGCATTCACAGGTCTACCTGTAGTATGTAAAAAAGTGAAAACCAGTATTGGGATAGTACAAGGTGGAATGGACACTGTTAGAAAAGCTGGCATACAGTTTTCACTACAGAAAAGATATCGCAGCACATTTATTGGTCACAGGTAACAGGCAATATACATTACAGTGTCTACCTGACCATCCAAAACATGTGATAAATCCAAATCAATAACCAATTCTGCCACAGAAAATTCTTACAGTAAATGTATAAATATGAAAGACTGGGCAAAAGAACTTAATCTGTATAAAAAATTAATATATTAAAGTATACTTTAAAACATAATTTAGATAATTTGGAGTTTGCTCAATAATGTTAATTACTCTGCCACATAGAAGGTATAACAGTAAGCTGAACCCTTGTTACTCGGTTGATTTCTCATTTCTTGATATTTTACTCTATTATAAACAACAATGAGGATTTTTATTTGCTTATTTCCTGTATTTTTCCATAGCTGGCAATACTGGTTAGTCTTACAGCCATTAAGAAATAGAAATGTACTCCCAAATACCATACACTTGCAAGCCAAGTGTTACAGATTTTGATGCTAATCAGTCATTTGGTGCATTTGTCATTTGTAGGATTTCCACGGTAATCAAGATTACAGAAAACATCACAAGAAAGTGTAAAAATTACCCAGATGTTTTTGAAATTGCTATTAAATATTAATTCCAAGCAGAACAAGAAAACAAGTAATGTTACTCTCCAGAATACTTTTCAATTATTTTTTCATCTCATCTCTTCACTGCTCCAGATTATAAAGTTTACTCATTATAGCTGCTTCTTTAACATAATTTTCTCAGGGAATTTGCACTTGAATTATAACATCTTGCTTTATTATCAGTTATATTCTATGTTTTGGAAATGCGACTACAAAGTGAACAATTATCTACAGCCACCTCTTTGACACAGGACTTTTCCCTACCATTCTGAACAGTAGATAATGAATAACCTTTGCGTTTCCAAAAGAACTTCCGTTACCATCTTTCCACTCTTTATACCCAGGCATAATCAAAACCTGCCAAAACATTCAAACAGCGGATTTTAAGAAATTTGAACTGCATTAAGACTAAACACACCATTTGTGATTGTTTTTCAACTCCTTCCTAATGTGGACACACAGCTCACTGTATTCATCCTCAAACACAAAACAGTCACTATTTTGAGACATATTACTAAAGAGCTGTGATGAAAAGTCTTTTCCAAGTTATACGTTGGATACAAACACATACATACCAAGCAAGGCAAAAAGGTGCTATAGAGTCCCAAGAAACAACACGGGCTAGACAAATGCCAAGCCTACAAGAGAATGTACACGTGGTTTCTCCCTAAACAGAGGGCCCTGTGACATTTTAGCTTCCAGTAATGTGTACTTAGTGTCTAAAATGCAGCTACAGTGGATATACTAATTTAAAGCATATTTTCATTATCTCATATCAGATGAAAGGCATAGGTGCAGAAATGAGGGATCTCAGATAACTGAAGAACTATTTCACAAGCTTATAATTATTGATGGACATCACTCACATGTACACCTGCAATCACTTCAAATAAATCAAGTTTCATTTCATAAAGACAATTTCAAATTTTCATATAGCTGCAAAGAAAAATGACAGAGATAAAAAAAATAAGATAAAGTGATAGGAACATGCCGACTGTGTACTAGTATTTCCACTGTGTTTGGCATTCTTCCTGTTCATCCTCTTTGCATTTGGGTTCAAAATAAATACTGACCATCAAAAAGCACATGGTGTAACAGCTGCTATATACTTCGTTTTCACTATCAAATCCAAATCACTTTACTGTGGCTGTGCCTTTTGCAGATGAGCAAGTAGCTGTTTAATGCAAGTTACTCACAACTGTAGAGTATAAATAAAATAGACAAAACAAAATCAGTTTTGCACGTCCAATGAACAGGCACAGAGAGGTACAACCAGAGCAGCTACTACTGACAAGAGGAACATTAACATCCCTGACTCCTTTCTTCTCTGTGCATTACAGCCTGCAACTTCCCTGTACCACCCCAGGATGTGCAGTCACACAACAGGAAATGTGCTTCCAGCTCCATCCTTCACCCAGGCTGGAGAGCAGCAAATCAGGCTGTTTGCCGGGACGTTACAGGCGTCGCAGGAAGCACTTGGAACAGAATTTGTTGTTCAGATGCCCATTTCCCAGATCCACTGCAGAAAAGGCTGCAGGTGGGCTGGCAGCCAACCCGACCATACTGATCTACCAGGTAGTTTTGACTGTAACTATGAAATGGTTCAAAATAAAGATGGGGCATGGTAATAGGGATTCTTCAAACTTTTTACTTGGATACTATTTAAAATACTACTATTGTTCATTAACATGACCTTTACAATGGCTTTTGAATTAATTTCTACCTGAATACATTGGGATCCTCTTTACATAAACTATAAAATCTTTTGGCAATTCTAGGTATATCAATGACAAACTATAGAAGTTATTTTGAATACTGTGTTTATCTTAACTCCTTGGGTTTTGAACAAAAGTGAAAAGAATGTTATAGTGTATGATGGGGACACGAACTAGAAAAATCAGGTTTTGGCCCTAGCAAAGCAAGCATGTAGTCACTAAAATATACTAATCTGAACAAGCTGATATAAAATCTGAGATTCCTTAAGACTCACCACTAAGGTTATGCAAAACATCAATCTGCAAATGCTTCTCATTATTAAATGATGTACACTGCATATGACAGCCTACTACCATCAGTTACTCCATTAAATCAAGTAGTACAGGTCCACACTGTGTATCTACAAGTTCTGATGATGACTGAAGTGCATGCTCATCTAATTCCATGCAACAGGAATTCAGACCTTGTTTTTACAATTATGATAGGAAGGCAAGGAAAAAAAAAAAGAAGAGATATTTCCTGACTTTCTCAGAAGTCACCTTGTAGCCAGCTGAATGCTCACAGCTTCATGCTTCTATTCAGTAATTTTGTGATCTTTAAGTTCTGGATGTTTGTCTTCAGATGGTCATGTCTGTCACAGAAGTAGCGACACCCCATTTTGCAGCCACAGTAAGGAGTCAATAACACACTTAATACACTAAAACTGGCTTCTACCTGTTGTGGTTCAACCACAACCAGCAACTAGGACTACACAGCTGCTCACTCATCCCCTCTTCATCCCCCGCAAAGAAGAGTAGGGAGAAAAAGGAGGCAAAAAAGGAAAAAAACCTCATGGGCTGAGATAAAGACAATTTAATAGAACAATATTAGAAAAAGAAAATAATAATGACACACATCACTGTCACCGCCTTGTGAATTGGCACTGCCCTGAGCAGTGGTTGTGAGAGCCCACCCCTTAGTTAACCTCATTTATATACCAAGTATGATGTCTATGGTACAGAATATTCCATTGGCCATTCCACTGCTCTGTCTAGGCTTCTTTGCAACTTCTATGGGAAGCTGGAAAAAGTCCTTGAAAACTATAAACATTGCCTGGCAACAACTAAAACAGTAGTATTGACATTCTTTTCATACCAAATACGAAACACAATAACCACTGGAAAGAAAATTAACTCTGTCCCAGCTGAAATGAGGACATACCTAATACTAATGAATTAAAACTTAAGGCTCTTTATATTCTTAATGTCTTATTTCCCTACTTGTAGATTTAGCCCAATAACACTCTTTTATGTTTACACATACATTACATACACATACAAATATGTCTATAGGAATAAGATGTAGCTTTGAATGCATGTAGCAAGTAATGTTACAACAGGCCTTAAACAATGAGAATGAATCAAACAGCATTATCCCTTTGGGATGTGAACGAGACAGGTTGTCATATTTAGACACTAACATTATGCTTTTGCCAGAGTCCCAAGACTACAGATGAAAACGTCACTCTGCCTTTTCCTAGATTTCCAGTATTTGGCATTGCCACTAATTTTTTACTTTTTTTTTGGTGCAGATTAAGATACAGAAATAATATTACCAATTTATTTTACAGATACTGGTGTTTATATTTTAAAATGTTTAAAAACATCTGTTTAAAAACAGATTATTTTTACAGACTAATCAACCATTGCAAACACCAGTTCTGTATTGTTCCAGATATTTGCCTAACAAGTCCTGTTTAGCTGTTTGTAGACTTGGGACCTTTTTATTCCACTATTAATCCTGATCCAACATGAAAACTTGCCACTACACCCTGGTATTTGAACAAGACACTGAATGAAGTAATTTAAACTCTCTCCTAATTACTGATAATTAATGACTGCCAAGATATAGTAGTGAATGTAATCATATTTGTAAATATACTGCTACACAATTAAATTAATTCCATTAATTTCATTTCACTGAAATAGTAAGCAGTCCTACCTTAAGCACTATCTATTGCATATTGAAATTTATATCAATCTAGTGCAGGGAAAACCAAGTGACCTACCAAGCTTTCAAATTTCACCTCAAAATATGATTTAGCTTTCAATATGTATTCACTTTTAAACTACCTATGCAAATGTGGCTAATTACATCCTCTAAAAAGGCATCTGAAAAGTCTGCAAAAACAGTTTCTGTAAATATGTAACAGTCTATTGTGACATGCTTTTTCACAGCAGCAAGTACAGAAGTTAACCTTTGAGACTGAATACCCGACTTCAAGTTAAACAATTCATAACAGAAACTACCATTTAAAGATACAGGAATAAAATAAAACTTCCACTCAAAGTGCATATATCTCAATGGCTCCAATGAGTTAGATTACTTTCAACATATAGGGAAAAGGTGAGATTTTTAGATGGAAGAATGAAGGATACGAGGCAAAGAACTTGTTCGTATAATTAGTTTGTGACATCAATTCCATCTAAAAGTCTTAAGTCACTCTTTCTCCTTTCCTCTCATTACGTTAGGGAGCAGTTGTTCCAATGCTGTTACAAAACTAACATTCTGAAAAATTCTAAAACCCAGAGAAACCTACTATTTGGCAAATCAGTAAGTAATATCTAATAGCATCTATCACATGCTCAGCGCTATCATGACATTGCAAAGAAACCCATCCTGAACCACACAGCTCACATGCTGAGACTGAGACAAAAGCAGCAGAATAGGTTGACTAGATGTTTGGCATTTTTTTGTACTAACTATATATTGTATTAAATTTAAATAGATTTTAGATAAAGAAATAACCTAAATTCACCTAAGAGTGAAATAGTTCTTTCAAAGAAAAATATCACCATTTGGGATGAAAACAATAGATAACAAGTGAAACTGTGGGACACGTTATAAAGGAAGAATAGACTCAACATTTAAGAATTGTAGATTAAGTTCTTTGAAATTTCTTCCGCTAAAAATACTGTAGAAAAGCAATTAGCATGTAGTCACAGTGTTTGTAAATACATTTTAAACAAGAACTAAATCTTAGTTGTCAGTTTCAGTTGGAATAAAATTGGACAAGTTTATAAAATGAAATAACTTGGTGTGTTATTTTCATAAATACTATCTACATAAAAACATTGTCTTTTCAACTGAAAATTGAGTGGCGGTTTTAAAGCCGAGGTGCATTGTACAACTTTGCACAAATGTTAAAATATTTGTCACATTTAAATGCCAAAGTAAATTCTGTTATTATTTTTAGATTAGTTCTTCTAATAATAGAGCTTATATGAGAAGTTTAGTAATATCCATTTCATGTCAAATATAGCTAAAATAATAATTTATATTTTCTAGTAATTTAAATATCTTAATAGTGGTTTATATAACATTATTTTTTCTCAGGGAAAATGTACACTCTGAGACAGTATTTGCAGGCTTCATAAAATGTTTAGTGAAAGAAACAGCGCACTCCCCACTTGAAGATTTTTCTTTTTATCTCATACCCAACACTTTTTGAAGGAAGGCATTCCCCTGAGCTGTGCACCACAAAACTTTATTTTCATCTTGTTACTTCTCAAGGCTAACCATTGCTGAAACATTTTAACACTTAATTGTATTTGGACTTAGTGTAATACTAGTAACTGATACCAGTTATTAGTTTAATGTATAACTAGACTAACATTAAACAATAAAATTTTAAAAGATCACTTATTATAATCCATAATTTTCTTTAGTATAGTATTTTCCTGATTTAATCGCAATCCATTATTTTGCCCCCAGAAATTACGACAATAAGATAAGAGATAACGGCATGTCTAGTTGCCACAGATTAGCAACGTCTTATTTTAATCTGTAAAGTACCATGTACACTGATGCCATTGCAAGAAGCAGAGGAGGAGAGGTAGGAGTTATGCCGTGGGAGAAAAAAAAATTGTCATCCTTCTGGAAAAAGATATTCCTGGCAATAGGCTTTATCACACCATGCCTACACACAGATCTGGAGGTCTCTGCTTTACTGGGGTTGTCAGAGATTGATGATGCCCTTTGGATAATATAAGTGAAGTGCTTTCAGGAGGCATCTCCAAGCACTTGGCTCTGGTTATCTTTTGGTAATGAAAAGGAGGAAAGGGGAAAGAAGTTAAGTTGCTCTATGACAATGGATTGACAGACTGCACGCTCTGGTCCCAGGAGTAACTTCTCTTCCCACTGAGCCATCACTGTCTGTCTCCCAAAAGATCCGGTCCCCATCCTGAGCTCTCTTATCTCTCCTATTTTTCCTCAGACCTACATCCTGAGGGCCTTCTTGAACTATTCGCAATATGTACTGGCTCAGGAAGGAAGCTCATCAGAGCCCATTTAGCCTGCACTCCAGCCTTTCCTTTGGCAAAGGAGTGAATTCAGCTCACTCTCCTCTAGTCCAGCGGCCATCTCCAATACGCTTGTAAGAACTCATACAAGAAAGAATTTGTAAATTAAATAACCAGCAGAAGATAGACATAGACCATCCACAAGTGGAACAACAGACAAAAACAATCATTTGACTAGGATTTAACTGGCAAATTCAGATCATGTTTTAAATTCTTTTCAAAGGAGGGTTGGGAAAAGTACAGAAGCGATGCAAAGAACAAGAAGTCAGTAGTGTATACCTTTAGGAAAACTTAAAGGCAAATTTAATTGGTGATTATACTGGAAGAATGATATTTTTCCAGATAAAATAACTAGCAGGAACCAAAAAATATCTAGAAGACTCCAGTTTGGATCAGACAACAAATGGGATGACATGGTTAAAAAAATGTAACAATAACATGAAAACAGTCTTGCACGATTTTAAACTTAAATTTATTCATCAAGGTGGTAGCTAAGATGAATACTATCTAAAAGTGACTACGAACCAAGAGCTTCATAGAGGAAAGCGATGTAACCAGCAGGAGCGACAGGCGGTTATCACCCCAGTGAATGCAGTACCTTTTCAAACACCAGTTAGCCCCGGTGGCCTCCGTGCTGCTCTCCAAGGTCTCAGCCTTCCAAAGATGGCTACTACCTCATTGCTTTGATGACTGAAGACGCTCCTTGTGTTTAAGGGTAAGAAAGAGACCTCAATTCTATTATGACTGTATGTAGTGACCCACAAGCTGGTACTAGTGTCTTCCACTTTTTTCAAGAGAGTTCTAATTCCGTCTTCTAAAAAGTATATTAATTATTGATAGCCTTTGGATTATCTGAGAGTCTGCTAATTTAATGCGTAACCTACATCTTCATCTCAGTCTACAGCGAATAAGGGAAGAAAAAATATTATAATTTAAAGATTATATAAAGAATTTAAAGAGGAGCTCTCTGTACATATTGAGCTGTTCTCTCCGTAATGCTAAGAACACTGGGGACATTCCGAAAGACTAGAAGAAATGGAACAATGGATTTAATTATTTTTTTTTTTTAAGTCAAAAGACAATACAAATAATTTTAAGGCCCCACATCCTCCTTCTGATCACATGCAAAACAATTTCAGAATCACCAAGCAGCTTGATTTATAAAAGAATAAAAAGATAATGCTCATTAAAACATTAACCTACAGAACATAAGTCACTTTTAAAATTCACTTAAAAATGCAACTGTAAAGTGTAAGACTCATTATGAGTGCAAGGCATCTAACTTTATACATTTTGATTAAATAGAATTTTTAGTGCTGGATACATTGAACTGATTTATTATCCGGTCAATTAAGCTGAAAATGCAACTCTGAGCACAGAGTCAACAACAAATAAGTGCATTTTCCAGGAAACACCCCAGGGATGAGTTATCAGCTCACCACCTCTTACTATTTTTACCAATGGCCTGGAAGAAAAACCTCATTACTGATCAGGTCTGAAGAGAATGCAAAATTTGTGGGAAAGGTAGCTAAGGAAGATGCTGAATCAGAGGACTAGAGCGATCAATTCTCCCTCTAAATTTGGGAGGGTATGGGAATCAAATAAGCCACACTGAAATGGAAGGTCCCATCTTCGCTGAAAAAAAAAAGCAGGCTATAGTAATCAGGTAGGTACTATCTTCTCCAGTAAAGGAAAGATTTAAAGTTGTGTGAGAAAAGGAACCTAAAATAATTGACACTACAGCCATACGTATGATAAGAGCATAATTGTGTTCAAGTCATTAAGACATCAGATCTTGTCAGAACAGGCAAGGCTGTATTATCCTTCTCCCTTCCCCATAATCAGTACAAGCCAATAATACCAAGCCACATGTAGCCTGTTACATAAGTTCTCAGTTTTCCCATGATTTGGGAAAACCAGACAAATTATCCCTCGATGCCTAGAGGCATATGGGTATTATTTTACTTTTTTTTTTCCCCCTGTTGGAAGTACATAGTACTTCAGCAGGATTGGTTTTTTTCCCCCTCAAAGCTTTGGCCTGGAAAAGTAAGAATTTTCAGGCATGTGTGTAAGCCGACTTAGAGAAAATACAATTAATTATGCTAACTAACAATAAAGAAAAAAAATTAATGGAGAGTACCTCGGAACACCATAACACCTTAGAAAACACTGCAGTAATCTGACAGATGCCATTACTGTCTAATTACTGTACTAAAGCTGATAGCAAGTTCAGTTAAGTAAATTGAGTAGGATTTTTAGCATCGGGATTTTCTCTCTAGCAGTAACTTTGCTAGTGTCTATACATATTTACCATACTATTTTACTTCCCAACCACGTAAGATAAGTGTTTGCTGTATTTCTTCCTGTTGCTGAAAAAAACCCAACTAAACCCAAGAGTCTGAATCTCGTTCTTTGCAGGTACCTACCTATTAGATACATTTTAACATAAGGAATTCAGCAACACAGAAATTAGGAGGCTATATATATACTGAATTACGTTAATTTACAGTCTTTTTATGGGCAGTCACACCATTTTATTTTTTTTAACCTCACATACACAAACATGTCCTTACAGGGAACTTCTAAATATCATTAGACAGGTTTGGTTTTGCTTTTGGGAGTGGGGTAGTTAAGAAGAGGGGTAAGGGAAAGGAAAAATAAAAAGAGTAAAACCTGTTCAACGTTATAAACTGAATTTTATTTCCCTCAACATGTTGTCCATTCCATTGTTTCCCTTTTATGTATTAGGATGTAATCCCACGTAGTCCCATATTTCCTAACTTTTTTTTTTTTTGCACAGAGCATCAAAGATGGTGATGTACAATAACAGTGAAAAGTTAATTGAGCTCCTTACAAAAGCTGGCTGCCTTCACAAAACAATACCACAGAAACAAACAACCCAGGTTTACAGAATTCTATGTAATAGACCAGGAAGCATTTATAAATGTTTATTCCCTCACAGCACACCCTTAACAGAAATCAAGCACAAGATATTCTCCACCAAAACATATGTCAATAATACATGGTATATTCAGTTTCAAAATTATGTAAATACGATAGAGAAAAGTGTCGGGGAAAGAGCCTGTATTAGCCTTTTGCATCAGGGTAGAAAACACTTAAGAAAACGGCTGATCAATGGACAGGATCTGGGGTTAGAGAGTGTAACCACCTGTATGGGAGCACACGAGAACTGTCGTGCTGCCACAAAAGAGGCAGCAGAGACACAAGGGGGTGTCAATGCAGGCTCTAGTTCGCGAAAAATGTACCAGTACCCATATTGCCCTACAAGCCTTTACAGGGTCCCAGTTTATGTTGAATCCTGGGTCCAGTTTTCAGCATAACCTGTCATGAAAGACTGGCACCAAACGGAGGACATTTGGAAAAAAGATGAGGTTTGGGACAAAAAAAAAAAGTGCCCACACATAAAAGGCTGCTACAAAAAGGAAGGGAATAAACCCGTCTTCATGTTGACAGTAGACACAGCACAAAATAAGGGGCTGATACAGCAGAAAAGACTTAAGAAAGAAATTTAAGACAAAGACTTTCTGATGGTAGGGTTCTTCTGACTGCTGACATGGCAAAATAACTGTAGGTCAGCACACCAATACCAGCAAAAAGGGGGTGAGGTGGTTCAACTTCTGTAACCTCTCAACAAATGCCATTGATAATACAGATGGCATTTTCTAGCTGCTTGCAACAGCAGTTAATTACTACCTACTGCAGTAGGTTTGCTGCCTTAATTCCACTGTACAATTTACTTCAAAATATATTTGTATCCTTTAATAATACAACAGATGCCTCAATTTCATATTTAAGAAACATGTGTCCCTATATGAGATTTCTTATTACATACTATATGCATTTAATAATCATGTCATATAAAATTAATCTGATCCACCCTTACATGCCTACCCAATATCTACATATTCACCCTGCTTTTCTTGTAATTTTTCTTCTTTTAAAGCTCATAATAATTTTTAACCCGCTACTTTATCAAACCAGTTAAAAAAAATATTCAATACACACTTCACATTGGATGGACTTATTTTATAAATATTGACTGCTAGGTGTCCTAAATTGTGTTCCAAACACCCAAATTAAAGCTTATAAAGAGCTATTGCCATTTCAACTTTTGCGAGATGTCATCAGTCTTGACAACTGACTGATTTGGATCTCTAGCTACTTCTAGATGGTTATATAAATTGTGATATAGATAGCTTTTTCCAATCTTTTAAAAGTTATTGAGTTGTATAAACTCTTTCTGACATACACTTTGCTATTTGTCCACTGGTCTTAGATTCATGGTTTGGAAAGGCAAAGAAATATATTATATTGGAAGATACCCTTTCTAATGACCTTCTGATGGATGGGGGGAAGCTGAAAATCTTCCATATTTATAAAAGAGAGTCACTTAGTTAAAGAGCACTACTACAGCCAATTTATAACTTAAAAAGTTTAACGAGTTACCAGCTAATGTTTTATTACAAGTCTTAAATTGCTTTATCTACATAGGACCAATTCTGTTGAATTTTACTTTTGGTAATTTTGAGACGTATTTCTGCAAGGTAATAAAATTTTCTACTAGTTCATATAAACCCAGTAGTTCCTAGAATCCTAGAAAACCTACCAGTTCATATAAATGACCCTAAACATCAAAAAGACTAGACCTACTATGGAGACCTGACAACATTTTGTTCATTCAACTTCATGAAAAAAAATCATCCCATAATGTTGTTAAATTCCAGAGTTTGTAAGAACAGAGATTTGAATGTTCTGATACATACACTGTGATGACAGTGAGTGCTCTTTGCTGATAAGTGCAGGCAGATTGCCAGGTTCATGCGTGCAGATTAACAAATGCAGATTAGCAGTGTTCTTTTGTACTACATGGGAGCAGCTGCTGCATTATGGGGAGAACAAACCGTATCCCTTCAACAGCCAGTGCGGTTTTGCCCCTTGTTGCCGTGTGTATGTACTACACAGAGCTGGTAGAGAAGGTCTCCTTCTGTTTACATGACAGACCCACACCTCCTGCTAAAAGCCACTCACTATTTTCCATAATAGGAAGAAAGCAGTGCTCTTAACCAAGTCACTGCCTGCTACGACCATGCAAGGTTTTTAGCCTTCCCCTATCCAGTAGAAGGGTATTAAGAAAGATTTATTTTAGCATAATTTAAATAAACCAACTGATGAAGAAATACCTTCTAGGTAGTATATGAAATAATTCAAAGATCCTTCTTTTTCTAAACAGCTTAGTTACTATACTTCAAAAACATTGTTAACCTAGCAGTTCCTAAACATTTACTTAAACACCTTTTTCACATATTTGAAGAGATACAAAGAAAGTTCGCGGCAGCAAACCAACAGTCAAAAGCTGAACCACACTACTTAACAATGCTGTTGAAACAGAAAGAAAATGTTTTAAACTGTGTCTAAGGAAATAGTATTTCTTTCAAGCTTAATGAAAATACTTCCCGACCTGTTTAAAAAGCATTTTCTACATGGTATCTGGCATTCTTCACAGACTCTAATTCATACCAACTTTCTTTGATAATTTATACATCCTCTTAACAGCTTTTCCTTGTTGGGCTTCAGGAATAGGTTTTTTTGGTCTGTTTTTCAGTTGTTTGTTGTTTTTTTTTTAATTAAACCACCACCACTTTTTCCTTCCCCCATCCCCACCCTCCAGGTTAACAGCAGCATAAGAAGGAACACTAAGAGTATAATCAGAAGCTCTTTGGTTCAAAACTTTAGTTTGCTCAAGGCAGAAGAATACCAACTATTTTTTTCAGCACTTACAGCACTCTGTGTTCCCTAATTAGCAAGGGTGTGAACAAGACAGACAACAATCAATAATGATGCACTGCTCTATTTTCCCATGAAAGGCATGAGACCTGACTTTGGGAGGTACTACCTTCTCTTTAGGTACACGTTCACTTTATTTCCCATCATCATTCCAAGAGCAGCAGTTTGGTTTATTTAGTATATTACGTATCTCAATTGGAAGATGTACTGCAATATTATCTTCTCATTTTTATAAAAGGCTAAATGTGACTGGCACAATTTTACATTAAGATAAACATAGATATTGTGCTGCTATTTCTGAATATTGCCTACTACATTCACCCAGCAAAAGCAAATGCAAGGCCAGTTCTGCATGGAGCAGGGATTTCAAAGCAGTTCTGAGAACATGCTTTCAATACAATACAAGCAGCACAGTCTATTCAATAGTTCTGCACAACTGAAATGAACCCTACAGGAGTTGTTAAAAAGAACAATTAGATTTTGCTATTTTCCATGCAAGGATTCTTAATGATACAAATATGAAATGCCAGCTACATTGCTGGAACCCTGAATAAGACCAAAATCCTACACAGATTTTTGTAGGGAAATTAAGGACACAGGAAGAAAAAAAAAAAAATCACAAAAAAGAAAGTTAAAATGAGAGAAACATGGAAGGCTTTCAGTTCTCTTTTGCAGGGAGAGTTGTAAACATGAAAGCAAGCGGATGGGATCAGTTTTTAGCACTAGAGTTGCTGGCAAGGACCAGCAAAGAATTCCTTACTTTGTATTCTTTACAGACATAAAACTGTAGTGTCAGTAGCTCTGCTACCTTCTGCTTTAGTTGCTGCACTCGGTGCACAAGTTGAGCAGACATTCCATGAAAACCCAAAGGATGTTGTGGAGGACTCTGTGGTTACCTAAGTCTTCCACAAATTTCTGATACAGATATCTATGTTATCCTTTGGAGTTAATGCCTACCTTTATTTGCAGGCAATCCTTGTTAAACAAATTTCAAAATGGATGCTCTAAAATTAAATGTCTATTTTCTCTCACAAGAGATCTTTCTAATAAGTAGTGGTCCTTTACTGCAATTTTTCTTTTCAGCTATTTGTAGGCTAAGATACATATGAATAAAAGTAAGCCTAGAACAATCTAATTATGTAATTTTATTTCATCTGCAGCTTCTTTCATCTGGCTTGGAAAAGTGCAGAAGTGACTCAGTTTGACTACAGCCGAGCTAATATTTTACAGTGCAAAAGAATGGCATTAGTACCAAATAATCAGACCTAGAGCTCAGTTTCAGGAAAGGAGCAGGCCTAGATTAAATACACTATTCAGTCCCAGAATATTACAGAAATAAAACAAACCTTAGTATGACTCACACTGATAACCTGTATTTGTTTTGTACACATTAAATTCTAGACAAACATACTGTAGAACACACCTCAAGTCACTGCTGCTATTTACATGAAGCAGAAAAAAAGGATTTTCTACATACAAGACAAACATAATTAACAACAAGCAGCAGGCAACACGAAATCCACAGGCTATCAGTCAACATTAGCTGAATAAAATAGCTACCCCAGTTAGACGTTAAAATGGTAAGAGCAGAATAAACTTCATGAAGAGTTATAGCAGTTACCACTACCGGAGTGCAAACTGGCACTTTGTGCTCGAGGGGGCTCGGTAGTCACATTTATGATGTCAAACTGATGGTTGTGCAATGGTGACTGAAGTAAGATAGAGTATCTGACACAAGAAATCCAGCAAAAATACTGGATCACTGTTTTCAAGCAGATGAGAACCTTACAACAAATGCATGTTGAAAAGGTGAGTCTAAAACCCAGTGTCTACAGCAGAAATCGCACGCAAAAAAGAAGTATGGAACATCTAAAGATTACATTATCCCAACCGAAAACCACAACCGACTGACTGGTTCTGTGCGGCACATGAGACTCATTAGACTAAACCCAGGTTCTATTTCCCCACTATATTTGCTTATTATTTTAATCTTCTGTGAAACACAGTACTATGCAAGATGCTTAAATATCACAAGTCAGTTAATATTAGAATCTGGTGTTTTAACTAACAAATTACAGTATCTATGGGCCGAAGTCAAGTAACTGCAAATTCATTTTACATGTCCTCATCTAACAAGTAATTCACAATAACACAGGAATGGAAACTTGTTACATCATGCCTAAAACCAGAAAAAAATTCTTCAGGGCAGAAGCCACATGTTATTTCTTTGTTCTATGAAGCGTTTAGTACACTTTTTGTTGCCTTACAGAGTTAAAGGAATTCTACATCATGAAAATGCAGAGGCAGCAGCATGTAGCTGCAAGCTAACTGGGTGAGCTGCTGGAGCTCTTCATCAAGGATAAACAGTCCACTGATGAGAGGGACTGTCATTTCAAATGAACGAAGTCTGCCAGAGAGACCAAAGCTCTGGATTGCAGGACGAGTTAACCACTTACTGTCTGCCTTCTTAGCCAGAAAGAGCCAGATTCTTAGCTGTGGGTATAAAATAACCACTAGCAGTCCCCCACCCTTCCACATTAAGTTTCACTGGCTATGATTAAATTAGCAATTAGTACAGCACAACAGAAAAGCAGAACTGGTGCAAAGGTCCCAGGAATCGTCTCTATTCCCTTCTCAGGGGATTCACTTCAACCAGCTCAGCCCTAGTCCTGTGAAATGAGCACCCCTTGGCAGGTGGGCCACCGTAGGTGCAACCCTAGAGCCCATCTTCTGGTTTAGCTGCTGAAGGAAATTGAGTTTCCTTAGATGACTCTGCAACTCAAACCAGAACCAGAAACCTACATATTTCTCCCAGAAACTGGGAGAAATATGTAGGTTTGCCTCAAAAGCGCACTCCTGATCAGTATGAAAAAGCTAATACAGGCACACTTAATTATACTTCAGTTATAGTCCAGATTCACAAACTGCTACAGAGGGAATTATTGCCAGACTTCCCCACAGAAGTCATCTTCAAGGAAAAACATAATTTGCAGCTAAATGGATAAACAATTTGGATGATAGCACACTACTTTTTCTATTAAAAAACCATACACATGAATTATGTCTTGGAATTAGGGAGGTAACAATTTTTAATCCTGCCAGCTATTATGGATTTATTGCTGGGCTTTTGCAGGAGCCTCTCATTGCCTTTGCATCTTGGCTACAATTGTGGAAGTGTATGGAGTATTTAAATGTTTCTGGATTAATGATAGCACTTTTCAAAAATAATTATACATGGGTGTAAGTTTAAGGTAGCTGCTTGGGTGGTAGGCATTTTTCTGCAACAGTATTTTTCCAAATTAGAATTTAAATTTACATTTTTGATTTACATTTACAATTTACATTTGTAACATTGTACATTTGTACATTGTAAATTTACATTTACAATTTTGATTGCATTATGCTTAGTATGGTTTTTCTGTTTTCCTATATTGAGAAGATGATATGAAGAAATATTTGCAATTATGGCATATTTTCCCAGAGATAGTATTTATATAAAAGATATTCACTAACCTTTTTTTAGTGGCTAGATTTTATTTAAGAACTAAATATCTAGGACTACCTTTTTTTTCTTAATTCTTCACGGAATCTCTTTATTCTTCCCTCCACTTGAGGCAAATTGAAAGAGATCACCAGCATATGAATACAGAATGGCCAGCCTTATTAAATACCACAATTCTTGTAAAAGAATTGGACTTGTCAAATACTTTATTCAATTGATATGAAATTATTGGCATAATGCAGAAACTTGTCTAAAAGTCTCTTCTGATTCATCCTGTAAGAACAAATATATATGTTTTTTAACCATAAAGAGATCAAGTATGTATATGAGAAAAAATATGAAAAAATCCAAATTGTCATCTTCTTGTGTACCTGATATTTGAAGGTTTAAGTCATTTTGGCTCATGAAATAAATGTGAAAATTTAGAAGATGTGATTCAGCGTGGAAATATAAAAGTTAATCTTGACCTGAACAGTGATCTATGCATATTATATCTGGAAGCATTAAAACAAAATTATCACATAATTACCAGAACCATGCTGCATTCTTAAGCTATTTCTGATTTCTATAGCCTGTCAAAATCTCACAGATGATTTCTGGAAGTGCATGCCTAGTTATTTTTTTAAATGCAATTAGAACTTGCCAACTGATATAAGTAGCTTTGCTCATATTTTCACAACTTCGCTTTCATAAACTTTTTAAGCATTAGGTAATTCCTTTTGTACTCCTCTGAAATACAATTTTCAGGAGAAAAATACTCTGATTCTTGCTTCAACACTGTTTCAATTACAAGGTCTAGACTATTACTGCACTTTTTAAAGTCTAATGTAGCAGAACCAAGACCATATGAATTTCTACCTGGAGAGTAGTAACATGGTATTTGGATCTTTTGCACCCCTATCCCAGGATGATCCTGTCAAATAAGAAAATTTAATGAAAACAAACACAGAATTATGTTTTAGTAGCTTGAAATACATGGAGAACAGAAATGCAGGTGCCAATGAATAGTTCTATAGTGTTATCACAAGATGCAATCTCTCAGGGACAGACAGCTTCAATTACGAATTTTTAAATCGGAACAAGACTACAGAATAACCTAGCTTTCAATTTTACCAGTAAACCAAATACAAAACACATGAACAAACCAAACGTAAGAAAGACTAAAACAAACCAGACTCCATATGGACTTCCCTATCCCTGCACAGGGGAGTCTTTAACACACAGTAACAGGGGTAAATGCTTCTGTTAATGTCCTAAGTGCCTCTTTCTTAATACCATTCCACTGGAGGAAACTAATTTTTATATTTACACGCACGTATGTACATACAGATATACACATACACACAAAAATTTGCAGCTTCTCAAATTAGATACTAATGCAGCTAAGTCAGTCATGACTCACAAGGAAACTGCCATCTATCCTGACCCCAGTACACAAAGAAACACATTCACTCCCTAGACTTTTCAAAGACTTTAATATATAAGGTGATTCCTGGAAAAAGGTTCAGTTATAGCTATCCAAGAAACAGAGAAGGCCAAAATTTGACATGCCTGCTTTAGTAAGTAGTCACACATGAAGTGAATCAACAATTAATCACCACAGCCATCACTGCTACAAACATACGGTAAAAGGAACTCCAAGTCTGTTGGCCACAGCTATATACATTATAAAGCACAAGTAAAATTAAAACATTCTATAGTCAAATCTCTTCCCATAGTTTCATTTTATAACTCATCCCTTTTCAGCTATAGAAATGCAATACAGATAATGATAATGCAGATAATGATAAATATCCTCTAACAAACATCAACTTCCTTCCTCTATTTATGGGGAAGGCAGGCTAGCAAAGAGAAAGACTATCACACTATTTTCTGTTAAATTGCTCAAAATTAGATTGAATGCAAGTTTGACACAATCTGGTCTACCAAAGGAACATACGAGTTAATTACATATGCAAATTTTCTGGTCTATAGAATTGAAAAGGAAAAATCATTCCATGCTTTGAAACAGGATATACGTCTTTCTAAGACTTGTAGAAATTGCGACATATGGAACACTAAGAGAAGGTACTGGGAGACATCAAGGGGATAATTTTAAGACTGTCAATACTGAAACAGCCAGATTTGAAATTCTCTGCCAACTTTGCTAATTGTATAATACGGAAAAAGGCCAAGACTTCCCAATTAAAATGTAGCATTGCTGTTAGGAACTTGCACAGTGATACGAGCATGGCACTACAAAGTAAAACTCCTCGGCTCAGAACATTAATATTGAGACTACAGTTTCACAGTGATTTCTTTGGTAGCAATTATTTTAAACACAGCTGCCCTTTTGCCCAAGCCAGTTGTGTTTGCCCCCACTGATTGTCACAGCCCAGCTGTTTGTGAACTAACACAACAGCATCAGGACACCCATTTGTTGCTGGTACTGGACTGGGGACAAGTGACACGGGCAGAGTAGGAATGTGGGGATGTCAACTGTCATGACACTGATGCTTGAATAACTACTTATGGACTATATGTAAACACCACAGGAAAAAGACACAAACACCCACTTAAGCACAGAGGAAATACAAAATTACTACTGAAATGCTTTTTTAGCAATTACTGAATTAAAGATCAGCAAACCAAACTAGAGAATACTGACATATTTTCCTCAACTGACACCTCTGAAAAGAGATGCCTCTTAAAACTACTCTAGAAAGGGATCAAATGAAAAAAAAGATCAAATAGGAAAACCATAGGCTCATAACTGCCAGTAAGTAACCTTATCTTCCTTCAGAGACAAGAATGGAATCAAGTTCTGTAAAAACAAGGACAGTCAGAAAATTTGTTTCTTAACCTTTTAAATGCTTTGGCTACTATGAACATTATAAATGCTTACTCCTAAGCCACCCACGATTGTTGAGCACTTCAGTATGCCTTATTTGCTATCCACAGCTTCTTTTATTAAAATGCCACTTGTTCTTTGCTGAACTCTACTTTTTAAAAAGGATATCAAGATCAAAAGAAGAGACTGGCAAAATGTTGAATTATCTGCATTCACTGATCACAGCTCAATCATAAGGAAAAAGTGCCTTGACTAGTTTTCTTACTGTTGTTGAAATATTTGCACCTTCAGATCTTAAGCATTCTATAAGCAGAAAACCAAAATGGATGTAAAGAATTCAGTCTTTATATCACAGCAACTAACTATTGCCACTTCAAAAAAAACCCCACATTTCTGCAAACTAATAGGCCTAATACTTCTTGGCAATACTGTATAGGATAAATCATTAATTACTAATTATTAGCTTTGATGTTGCACCTGTAAAGCTTCTGCAACTTATCAGTTGATGCCAAGAGAACAAATAAGAGAGACTCTCTAGTCATATTCTGCCAATATTTGTTAGTTGTCTTACATGTTAGTAAATACAAGTGGCTAACAAGCTGACAATAAAAGCATAGCTGTATTAATATTCACACACCTCCATTCTAAAGGCAACTACACATCACTGACTGTAGAAGTATTAAAGGACTTAGAGTAGTCAGCCAACTCCAGAGGGTAGATTCAAATAGAAAAGATCCCAGGAAAACTAGACTGCAAAGTCCAGATTCAGCTAACGGACGACAGAAAACTTTCAGAATTCCTTTCTCTGTTAGACATTTTATTCCCTGTCTCCAGTGTATCCTAATCTGAAAAGACCAGATTGTGCCATAAATATCTTCAAGTATAGTAGGAACATTAGTTCCATTGATATCACAATAAAATTTGCTCGTTGTTTCAAATGAGCAAGCTTAAGTTATGTATTAGAATAGAAGCTGTCAACTCAACCTTCATAGTCTCATACTTACTGTTCACTTAAATTATTTTCTGCGTCAAATATTAAGCAATAAAAAGCTGAAAGTAATTTTAAATACTTCACTTTAAATATAGTTTCATTTTATTTTATCATATTGTCATGTTTTAAACAACCTAGAGGAAAGGACTGGCCATAGGTAGGCAGACAATTTTATTATTTTTTAAAAAAAACTCAGTTCCAATCAAGGAAGAAAATTCATGACTTTGGAGTTTAGTAATAGAATCATTTGTCTGTTGAACTAATGATTTAATTAACAGTTGCATAAAGGAAAGACATATTATTAAAAGCCTCCACGAAATAATATACCATTGTTCTGTGACATCGACTTAATGTGTCACTAGCGACTATTGAACATTATTAGGTTGAATTGCCCATGTCATCCAAACCTTTTTTTTTTAAGCTTTTAACCAAAGATTTCTATAAAGAGGAGAAAAGAACCAAACTTATTCTCAAACCACTTTTCCAACACAGAAATATTCACTGACGTCAGCACTGTAAAAGCAAAATCAAAGCTATTACATTGTCACTGATGTATTTAAAAATGTAACACTTGGACTCAGTGGAATGATAAGTGTTTACAAGCATTAGCACAGAGGAAATTACACCTGCACAGCAGCTATGAGGAGACCGAAAAAAAGAAAACAAACAATCATAAGCCTCCAGTAATGAAGCACATTTAACTCTTGAGGAAAATATGCATGTAATGATGCATGTGAAGAGACAGATACATAGTTACTGGGAGTACACAGAAGAACAGAAAAAGCGTAACATACACGCTTTAAACACTCACCATCTGAATTGGCTTTTTGTGAAGATCTCGTTCAGTCACCAACTTTTCTTGGTCAGTGACATAAAGGCCTTTTTGTGCCAGGGCTTGTATAACAGCATCGTGACCTAGAAGTGGTTTTGCAGCATCACTCTTGAGAATAAGGCTCCCAGCACGGCAGTAGAGTTCTGCAGACAGCAGCAAGTTAACAACAGGTGGTTTAATGTGCTCCTGGTCGTACTGGTCTGTGTAAAATGGTTCTCGTAGTTCTTCTGGAACATTTTCTACAAAGACAGAAAAAAAAGCATTAGTAAGATAGATATAATATCAGGGTTTTTTCATATGTATTCACTCTGAATTATGTTAAAGAAAGCATATTGAAGCGAAGGCCAGAGTCTTTACCAGTCATCATGATATAAAACACCAGGGAAAATTGCATACAAATGTAACATTTGAACTATAAACAGAAACTTACGAAAAATTTCAAGAGAGTTCCACACTGCAAAGGCCACACCAGAAGGCTAACTTGAGGTTTATAGGATCATTACTTTAAAATTTCTTGGCTTCTCCAAATACATGCCCAAACATTCTCATTTCCTTTGGCATAACATTATATAGGTCAGACATACAAAGGCAGAACAACACCCATTTAAACACAAAACTCTTTCTCTGTTACAACAATAAAATGGAACATTATATTTTAGCACAGAATAATTCAAGACAAAAAGGGAAGCTTCCACTTAGCAGCCTTCTAGGTTTCATGTATGCAAGAAAAATTTGATTACTCTTCTATGTATTTAAAAGGTCATGCATCACAGAATGATGACAATCCAACAGTTAAGCATAAATACGTGGATGTTCTACTAGAATTAAAAGGTATGGAAAAAGAGGAAAAAAAATAACCATTTCCTTCTGACAAAATGTTGAATTCTTATTTGCTTATTTGTGTTAGTGACTTCTCTTAAAATTGTGGCTTTCCTCCTTTTTCAATGAACTTGCTTAGTACCCATAGATAGCTATGCAAAATTCTGTCAAGTTGAGATTCAAGCTCTGATCAAGCTGAGATTTTAACCCCCAAACTGGCATTCCAAGACAACCTAAGTTTTTCCAAATACTTTACACAACACAATACAAGCAGATAACAGCTGTCTACCCCAAAAGCAATAGTTATAAATTAATAAAATATGGTACTAGGTCAAATGAAATTAAATCATCAGTGAAGTGAAAAATAACTTAGACCTGGTTTCAGACTTCACATTTCTAGACATATACACTGCAAAATGCTCCATTTTCCCCATGTAATAATTCCACTCTCCATTGGTGTAAAATTAGTTAAGCCAACAGCATTTATGGGACAAAGAGCATGTGATTCTTTTTCTGAGCCCACATGAAAAAGCTTATTTAATTGCTTCAAGGAAAAAAAGCATGTAGGAAAATAGTGATGCAACTCCAGGTTCCTATCCTCTTTGCCTTCAGCTGGACAAATGGCCAAACAGACAAGGTTTGAAGCAGAGGGTGGAGTAAACAGCCCAATACGGGTGGAGTAGAAGAGACAGAAAAAAGCAGAACATGCCATCACAAGATAAGGACAGATTATCTTCTTCCTCATACATATTCTATTGCAGTTCATGTGCTCCCATTATAGGCTTTGGAAGAAGAGGTAGCTGACTCTAGCTGTGAAAGGAGAGGATACGTTTTAGTATTTCTTTCCCTTTTTGCACCCTCTAACACATGCTTTCTTAAATGTCATAAGAATGGTAAAAAAGAATAAGATATCACTTCTTATTTGCCACCTCAGAGTACCAAGGGGAAGAGAGGTATAATTTATAATTTGCTTAAACCAGAAGCCTAAATTTGGCTAGAAATGCTGACAGCACTGTTTGAGAATACAGATGAAAATATACTGCCAGTAAAACTAATTTGCCCTTTACAATACAAGCCTAATGCCTAACAACATTACTTTTTTTTAGAAGATAAAACTACTACTAAAAAAAACCAAAACCAAAACATCTGCCAATGTCAAGCAGCAATATTGCAAACTTCTCTTGCCACTTCTGAGCCTCAATTACTGACTCTATAGGACCTACAGACACCCACAACTATAAAAAGCACTGATAATTAAGAAACACTATAAACTGCTAGGTACCTGCTTCCCTAGGTATTATTTCCATCTACCTCAATCCTACCTGTCCTTCTTTTCCCTGTTTATCCATACGCTGACTATTTAAATATTAAGCTCATTATTTCTGAAGTCCCTCAGGAACTATTTCCACCTCGCTATCAGGAGTTCAATCCTCATCATGACTTTAACCTGTATAATTCCAAAAGCCAACTTTTAAAGCATCTTCATGCTATTTCATCAAGGTAGAGAGGATTAGAAAACATTTCTTTGTAATTATCTCGTAATTCACAGGCAGCAGATTTTGCCTTTTTTGCAAGAGGAAAAACAAAAAGAGACCCCATCAACAGAACCCAAACCACCCCAATCCACCACACCCCCCTTTTTTGCATCACATGGGAAGTTAGATGGGGCAGGGGGCAGGAGGGAGGAAGAGATAAAGCCATTTGTAATTTCTGAGAAGACCTAAAAAAATCCTCATTCCCATATGAAAAAATACCTCTTGAGGCAGGAGTAGTTATCTTACGCACAAACAGAAGTCACATATTCTGTGTTTTAGACTCACTGAAGACAATGACAGATTACAAATCTGAAAATTTGAGCCAGAAGAGAAATCCAAAGACAGGAAATAACAAACCCATCGCCTGTTAATGAGTAATTTCTGATTATCTGTACTACCGAAACAGACCCTAAAGTGATGAGATAAGATGCAACAAATGCATTTATCATGAAAGAATTATATCCACTACTAGAGTTTAATAATTAAATAACTCAATACGCTAAAAAAAATTAAATCAAGATGATAATTGTCAAAGGCAAATAAAATTATTTATAAAGAATGTTTCTGCTTCTGAAAAATACAGCAAAAGACAAAATGAGATGCATGCCATTTCTTTTACTTCATTGGTGTTCACAAAAATAAATCTGGAATAGAAACTTCGTATATTCATCAAAAAACGGTAAAGGAATTTATTAGAGAAATAGAATATAGAAACAATGGGCTAGGAAGATAAACTGTGACTACAGACATAACCTGAATTTATAAAAACAAAACCAAAAAACCATGCAAAAGCATACAAATAAGGAATCCCTGCTGTAACAAGATCAGAAGTCTTCACAAAAATTCCCATCAGTTTCCTTTCCACAGACAGAAACACATGCACTTTTCCCCATTTATAATGTCTGTCAAAATGTCAGGTATCAGAATAGATCTCCATAGAAGATTCAAACTGTGTTCTCATTTTTGTTATTGTTTTAAAAAAATAAAGAAAAAAAAGCATAGCAGCTAGACATAATGGAAACTCTTCCTGTTACTTATCTGAAAGTAACAGCCCTTCCAGAATCTGCCCGCGTTGCCTCTGCAGCCCCATGGAGGGAAATTTCAAGGCTACATCCAGTTCTCAGCAGACTACCAGCACCGCCAACGGGGCCAAAGCCTTTATTAACAATTCTGGCAGGATTGGAGATTGTTAAATGGCTCCATTAGAGAAAAACCTTAAGACTAATCCCCAATATGTGCATTTTACCAGTCCCTTTCCTTTGCCCAGCTGACAAGTCTTTGAAGATGATACTCTGAAGTAAATGAACAGTTTTAAAATAAATACCTTGTCACACATCCTGCCAGAAAGCATCATTTGACCTTGAAATCTGTTGCAAATTTCAGCAGTTATGGTAGAGAGATCTATCAGGGACACTGAGTTCAGGGAGTTGAGCACATGAAATATGGATGAGACCGAGGGAAGCGGGTGTATTTCTGCTGGAAAGGCAGTGGGAAGATCTAAACACACTCTTCCAGCACCCAATGGGCAGGTTTCAGAAACGTGGACTTGGACTGTGCAGTGAAGTTACACACAGCAGTGGTTACGAGCTGACGCAAGGGAAATTTCAACTCCCTATAAAAGTAAAAAAAATCTTCACAGGGAGAGCAGCAGCACACAGGTTCCCTGGGGACCCAGCTGCGAAACCACCATCCCGAGGGGACTCTCAAAACTCATGTGGACAAGGCCCTGAGAAACTTGATATAACTTTGAAGCCAGCTCTTCTTGAACCGTGACATTAAACTAGATGATCTCTAGAAAAGGCTTTAACTTTATTTTTTTTCCTAAAATTGTCAACAGGACCGCAGGTTTCAATTCTGGAAATCTTTCCTTGATATGGGTTTAAAAAAAAATGATAATTGACATTTACAATTTTGTAAACATTTAACTATGAAGAGAATAATTTAAGCTAGTGTACAAGTTCAACACACAGGGAAAAGAACAAAAAGCAAATATCACATTAGCCCAAAACAATAACGTGAATTTAAGATTCGGGCTAACTTTAAAACAGCATTAGACATATCTTCAAGTAATTTTTCAATAAATTATAATGGACTCAAAAGTTCTGCCCGCACATGTTCCCTTTAGGGAAGAAAAAAAAAAGTAAGAATGAAAGGACTTATTCCAAAATTTAAAGCAAATAAGGGAAAAATTTTTTCTCCTGGCCATGAGATAGAATTGCAACTTCCCATTTAAACAGACCATTTTAAAGGACAGGAATCATCTAAAAATAATTCATGGCTCCCACCCCTGAAGTTACCTTTAAAAGCTGTTTTATAAACAAAACTCTCTGCTCAGGTAAGCATGAATTATTCCTTAGAGGACAGTATGAATTCCTCCTTTGGAAAACCTTACCTGTATTACTGTGAATAGTCTACACTTTCTTCAAAAACAACATGTTTTTTGTAAGGTTTCCAGACTTCCATGCAGATGAATGTAATCCTTTGAGTTACACTATTATTGAGTTTTTCATGTTTATAAGAGTGAACAATTCCAGATTTATGAATGTTTGCATTAAGGAAGTTCGAAACCTTAAAAGACTTTGTCAACAAGGTCTCTTTATTTATTTCTGAGGATAACAAACAATATTTCAACAAGGGCTTTCTAATTAAAATATACATCATTTCTTGGAAGCCACAAGGCCACATAAAGCCACCGCCTAGAAAACTTCTATCTCTACAGGTTACTGACATCAAGTGACATTAAGAAAAAAAAACAACCTGTAAGACTTTGAGATTTAATACAGAATTATCTCATAAAAATTCTGACTAATACCTTTAACCATTTCCTAGTGTGAAACATTAGATAAGTTTATGCCAAATCTTAATGGACTCAATTAGTTGACAGTTTTTCTGTAGAACAGCAAAGGTGTGATTTTGCCATAAGGTTAACAGCATTAAGTTACTTCATCCAGACTCCCACTTGCCAACAAGGGTTCTGTTGCCACATTTGCCATTTGGCACAAGACAGCAGAGCTTTCATGGAAGTCAAGAGTCTGAGGACTGAGAACAGGTCAGAGAAGCATGATATATTATTTTGCTTTTGATATTTTTTTTGTAGTTGCCAGAGCAGAAGAAAGACATTTCCATTTGCTGTTTTATTTTGGAGACACCTTCAAGGGCTCTGAGGAGTACTGCAGCTCTAAGATTTACAGCAGGTTAGTAATCCATGGATCAAACCGATACTACTGAAAAAAGAAAAATCGCAAAACAAGACTTTTAATCAGGAAGCGGAAAATAAAATTAGACAGTTGATACTGAAAAAGAATTTTTACTTTTGAATTGGTTGAAGGTTGAATCAGCCCGTCACTTACATTGCTCTTGGCTAGCAGGCAGTAGATGTACTTTTGCCTAGGGGCAAGTATCTAAAAGCTCAACCTCTATAAATTTATGGCAGACTGAACTTCAGTATCACAATTCTTACCTTTGTCCACCTAACTAAACTGAACTTGAGAGATTCTTGGATTTACCATCACAGAAGTACTAAGAATGAAGAGACCCGACCCTGCTGCTTCTAGCTGCCACAAAAATAGACCACTATACACTGCTTTGACTGCAGTTCTACACTTATAAGGGATTTCTTAATTACAAAAAAAAAAAAGGCAAAAAGCAACCAAAAGCCAAAACACAAAAACTTCAAAGTAAAAACATGCACAAGCTCTACCTTTATAGCCCACCCAGACTTCAGTTACTTTTTGAGCACTGAGAATCACATAAGAAATGCTCTGCTGAGTCACACTAATTATCTGTCCCTTCCAATATTCTGTCTTCAGCAGCACAACAGAAAGCACTACTCACAAAGTGTACAGCATTTGTCCGGTAGGGGCTTTTCCCATTAAAATGGGAAAGTTTAACATCTACTTTACTAAAATCTGCATATTGATTCAGGTTTTGATAAACAGAATAACGACTTATAATTAACTCTGGTGGTAAAGGTATCAATTCTTATTAGCATAAATGCCTTCAGAACCTATTTTTGGAAAAGGTAAGGTATGAGAAATAAAAAGATAGTAGTGTAGTTGTAATTCCATCTCACATTGGCTAGCACCATGATGACTGTAATAGTCAAGGTATGATTTCAATAGCCTATGAAATAGGGAAAAGGATTGTTTTCAGAAATTTAGAGATAAACATTTATTTCTTGAATTATTATAAGACTTTATTAAACCAAAGAAAACTTTTTGCCAGCCATAACTAGATACACACGAGCTGACACTCTGCTTTAGTGTCTGATTTGCAGGTTCTCTGAGTTTAAGACTGCTTCTAATTGGAAAAAAAAAAAAGCAACAAAACCAAACCACAAAGGAAACTGCAACTCTTGCACTAGGCAAAGAGATTTCAAACACTATATTTTAACTCTATAGCAAAAAGGTTTATTACTACCATATGATCCAGTAATAACGTATTGTCCAAGGGGAAAGAAAAGGGGGGGGGGGAAGAGGAGTAAGAACTTACACTATTTTTCTTGCAAAATCTTGACAGTTTTTCACCCCCAGCCCTGTTTACCAGAATGATCAGCAAAAATACTCAGAGCCCTGGATTTACCAAAGCAAGTAGTTACAAGTTGTTAGTTTCAGGAGTGAAAATGTATCCAGTTTTGCCCATTAAAATTCACCACCTAGCTATAGAAATGAAATTATGTAACATCTCACATCAAAAGGTGAGAAGTTCCTGATTAACAATATATAAACACTCTTCAAGTTTGGATGACAGCCACCTTTAAACATGCATTCACTAACCTAACAGATTACCCTAAACCATGGGGTGGGAGCTAACATATACTTGCAGTAGCAACTGCAATGATGATCAAAAAATATAGAAGAGAAACCAGTATAGGTAGAAGAAAAAAATTTCTTTCAGCTCATCATCTGACATAGGTGAGCATTTGGCACAGTCTCTTCGTGACATCTATTACATTCTGCAGACAGGGCACTTCAGTTATAAAGACAAACAGGCTCAGAATAGGTTCAATGACATGAAGTCATTGAAAGAACAGATTATAAACTACCTAACCTGAGGTCTATCATGTAGGAAGAATCCTGACAACTTAACTAATTCACCTTCCTGCACTTTTGTACATGCAGACTACAACCTCAGATGACTCCGCCAAACCTAATAGATCCAGAAGCGCATACAATTTTATATAATTACTTTAATAAGTGATCTACAGTCAAACCATGTTTTAAATGTGTTCTACAGAAAGAAGTGATAGGAACAACTTCTAAGTATACCATCTCTGTAGACGATCAACTGGTTATAGTAGCATTGACCAAAGTATTAATTTGTTAGCAACTATTTTAGAGAGGTGATGGAAAGGAATCTATTAAATAAAAATTCCTCACAAGAATCTCAAACTCTCTTTTATACTCCAAACTCTTGTGCAAGTTTTTGCTAGCTGCCATACTAAATAAACGTAAAGAAATTGGGTCTGCTAGAAAAAGATTAAAAGATGTTCTGGCCTGCAACATTAAACAGATTAGAGTATTTAGTTAAAACTTGTTTGTCAGATACACAACATTCGTTTCCTCCCTTCGTGATTCTACTGTCAGCATCTGCAAACAGCAGTTAAGTAGCTGCTTACAAATTCTGAAAATATTAATCATCAAGAGAAAGCTATTTTTAAGTTTCTTGGGTAATGTTTAGCTGCAGATGATGCAATTTGTAGTCTATTGCTTCAGATACCTATAAAGGATAAATGTGATGTTGAAAGATGAATGGACAATTTTATTTTGACTGCAGAAATACAACAGTGTTTAGGACAAGTACTCAGATTTGTGCAGCTTTTGTTAGGATTTTTGTTTATTCCTGTCAAAAAAACCCTCATGTTAAACCAGTGAAATTTATAACTGTAGCAGGATAATACATTGTATCGATAGCAGAAAGGCAACTGGACTTCAAAATTGTTCTCATAACTTTCCAAGAATTATACATGTCAGAGATAGAATTTATTTTTTTTTTTAGTTCCAAAGTTAAGACTTTTTCAGACAGCTTCTCATCCAATTTTCCAAGAGTACTCAGAGGTCCCCTATCAAATGGAAAGAATGTGTACTTCAAGGTTCAAGAATTAGTATTTTCATTCATACTAGCTGAGGTTCTAGAGAAGTGATTCCAAGCTACAGAGGGACTTAAAGCATTTTGAAGGACAAAATTGTAAATCAAGAAGGCTGTGATAAGTGGAAGAAGTGGCTTGAAAATGGGATGCAGTTATATAAGTATAGCTGCAAAGCAGGAACCTACAATTGTACAATTACAAGATGGGAACAACTGAGTAGGCAGCAGTTCTGCAGAGAAAGATATGGAGCTACGGTGAATCACTGACTAAATGAGTCAACAATTCTAGGCTCATGCAAAAGTGACAAACGTCATATTCTAGTGAATAAATTACAATATTATAGGTTGGAAAGATGAAGTAATTTTTCAAATCTCCCCTGTACTGGTAAGGGTTTAGCTGGACCATGAGATGTAGATTTAAGTACAGAATTCATGCAAAACTGACCACAGGAAAAAAAAAAGCAACAATAACAACAACAAAAAAACCACACAACAAAAAAAACCCCACAACCATAGAGTCCAAAAAAGCTTGACTTACAAAAATTGAAGCTGGAAAAAGTCTGCTTTGTCTAAACACCAGAACAGAGAGGAGACACTGCTTTCATTATGTAGAAGGTGCTATAAAGAAGGGTGCCCACCATTCTCAGATCCACCAGGAATAGAAGGAATGGGTTTACAGTATAGCAAAAGACATCAAGATGCTGTTCTAACATCTAGAGACAAATAAGGATTCAAACTGACTGACTGATTCCACAGACATACAGTGGAATCTCTATAATTACAGATTTTCAAAAAAAACCAGGCTAAACAAACATCTGTCAGGAACGATGTATATTTAGCTCAGCCTGTCTTTAGGATGGTAGATGGATAACAAATTTTCCAGCCACATTTTCTCTGACTATAGTAGAGAAGACAAAACTGTCACACTCCAAAATAATGAAATCCACTTCTGTTGTTTTAGAAATAGAAAGGATACAGAGTAACACAACATCAAGACCTTCTTAAAATTATTCCTATGAAGTAGGTCCCGTTACACTTTTAAGTCGAAGCGTATAACATCAATACAGTTCAAACTCTTCTTTGGAAAGCAGTTTTTCTATACTGAAATGGTTAAATTGCAGCAATTAGAATTAATGCTGAAATTTAACATTTGCAGATTTAATTTCTAAGGTCAAGCAATCCCAATTCCATATTTCACACTTTTTGTTCATTTTCCCCCCTTTCAGGTACTCTAAGTTGTGCCACTTAAATTATTTGCTTATTACAAAACATTTTACCTGACCTGTCCTAACACTGACACATTTTCTTGCAGCAAAACATCAAGGCACAAAACCCTATGCTCCCTCAGCACTTAAATATGAATGCTGTCTTCAACTTAAAGAAGTTTTCTCTTAAAAAATTCTTCATACAAGATGCCTTCAACACGACTGTTAGTATATTCTAACTCTCTTAAGAATGAGACAATTTACTTTGATTTGCCTGTGTTGTGGGCCAGACTCTATTCTTGTAATTTCACTGAGGACAACAGCAACATACAACTCATGTCTCAGATTTTGGATGCAGATATCAATTAGAAGTCACTACTAAATGTTAACGAACAGTACCTATTTCAAAGTCTTTTTTCAAGAGAGCATTCTCCTCACAACACCTAGCCAAGCTGTATCCACAATTTTCATTTTATTAAAATATGCTTTGAAAAATATGAAATACATCCACTGAATTATGTGCCTATTTAATGTATAAAGATTTAGATTTCTTCAATAGATACCTAGATTCTATTGTTCAATAGAACAATTTCTGCTTTTCATTAATCAAAATGAATGACATTATTTCAGAGAGGGTGGGGGAAAATCCTTCACTTCCCCTACCCACTTAAGGAATTTCAATATTTCAGGGATAAAAAAAGAAATGTGGCATCTATAAATACACTAATCATCCTTTGCATTTCCTTTTTACAAAAGCATATAGCAATAGGTAGAAGACTCCATTGAGGTTGTGATCTACTCCAAAGAACTAAAATAATTTAATAAACCCAAACTTCCTTCCTTCTTGGAAAAGGTGAAGGTCAGTTCTTCCGTTTCGCTCCAAGTATAAACGAAGCAGTTGTATTGCAGACATGCAAGTCTGTATACTGTTTTTCCCTACTTCAGCCATAAACTCTTCTTTGAGGCTACTAGTGCTATTAACCTAGTGGAAGAACTGTGAGATCAGAAATACTACAACTGTGTACATTTACCTCTCCTCCTACTATTACATTAGGGCAGTATTTAGATGGCAGATGGAGCGATTATCTCCTCTAATCACGTTTCATTTGTGCATCTCAGAACAACCACAGTAATAAGGAAAAAGATAAAGGAATTTGTTTTGAATCACACTTTCTATAGCAAGTAGCAGAAAAGTACTCTGCAAGTTACTTTACACATGCGATAGAAACTCAAACAATACAAATGAAGACATCCCAACCACAAGCTGAGAATCTGCCAAACTCCAGTAGAAAAAGGTTTTCAGGTTAGAATGCCGGGTTATATAATTCCACAAGCACTGTATATCTAGAATCCCATGAGTAAAGCCTATAGAACAAAGCTAGATAAAAAAATAATGATCTCTGAAAATGCTGAATCAGGTACTTGTGAGAATTTTCACTACTGCTACTTTACCTCTCATGTCTGCAGAGCTAATAAAGCCACATACAAAAATATTATATACCTTTCCAGATTTCACAAAGTAAGCAGAGTTTATTGATAAACCTTTATATGGAAACAGTATTTTGATCTTTCTTCTTTCTAAAGTAATGAACATACACTTTATTTCAGTAGCTACTGACCTTACTGAAATCTCACTAGGTTCAGCCCTTTGAAAGTAGATTTTTTGGAAGCACCAAATATCATCAGTTCCCAGAGTCATAATAAAGGTACAGCTTTAACCACGTTCAAATACAGAACAATGCTCTGGCCCTAAACACAAAAGGTACAAAATTCCACAAGAAGACACCTTTTCCTGTTATTCTACAAAGAATTGGGATAAAAATCTAACTCACTTTTCAAAGAAAACCCCTATTTTTAATCCAGAGAAAATTAAATTATTAATATACTACAGCAATATGACAAAAAAAAAAAACCCAAAACACCAGCTTGGTAAATTTTCAAAATGCTTCCCTCAGAAGACCTTTGTAAGTCTGGCATTCCTCAAGGCCCAACAATATCCCTGGTGCAGAATAACAGGTCTGGTATTCCTCAAGGCCCAGGTTTCAAAGACAGAGCAGTAATGCCTTTCAGAGGCATTACCATCAATTCCATTTACGTTTACAGACAAGGACAGCCTTCTGTACTGTGCAGGCCAGAGCCCGGCTGGCATTAAACGTTCTTTTTCCTGAAATCCTTCTTACTGCTTAACCACTCAAATGGCTACAGGCTACTGGCTGTCACACATGTCAAAACTAACAGTGCACATCCATTTCCATTGCTAGGCCTCAATTCAGCTCTTAAATAACGTTAAGAAAATTTTCAGGACAACAGACAAACACGGATTGCTGGTGTTATTTGGCATTCTAGAAGCGTGAGCCGGGGAATAAATAAAACACAACTTGCAGAGTTCAATTCCTCAAATAAAACTGTATTAGCTCCAACACACAAAAATTACTCAGTAATAGAAACGACAGTATTCCTCCAAAAAGATTACAGGTAATTAAAGAAAAACAAAATAAAAGAATTCCCACCAAAACCACAAGGTGTAAGGGCCCCTACAGATGAGGGAACAGACCAAAACCATTTCCTACGCGCCTCCTACCCCCCCCTTCCCAGCTCCTCAGGGAAGGGCTCGCACGTCCTCAGGAGCGAAGCAACCAAGCAGGAACCAAGCATCAAAGAAAGGGAAGAAGAAGACGCCACCTACCTGTCCCAAAGGCTTTGGCCACCAGCCAGGCGAGATTACAGGCGATTTTCGCTCGGGAGAAATCATAATGGTCAAAGGGTTTGATAGCAGGGACAATGAAAGTCTTCCTCATCTCCTTGGCGTCTGCGGCATCCCCCATCTTCGCACAGGACCCCCGGCAATTCGGAACTTACATGGTTGTTCTTCCTCCTCCTCCTCCTCCCGCGGCCGGGAGAGACGGCTGTAAATACGCCGACAGCAGCTGAGGGCAGCGCTGAACCCAGCTGTCCGTAAAGGGCTAACGCCGCCTCCCGCCTTCCTCCGCACAGGAATGTGGCAGAGCCCGAGTGTCCTCTTCTTCCTCCTCCTCGCTCTTTGTCTCAATTCACTCACGCCGCCACCCCCTA
>JAHREE010000157.1:2449955-2469440 GCA_033628505.1 Tringa tobata | reverse complement strand
CCGCCGAGGAGGCGGGCTCCTCATCCCTCTCGCGCGTATGCGTCCCTCGGGTTTTGAATTGAGCCTGTATATAAGTTCTGGAATGGTCGGGTAGAAAAAACTGACAGAGCCTTAATATAGTTCAGGGCCTGTTCATGTAATAACTGTAATAACAGGCAGTGGTAGTAATTTACCCTAGAGACCATCTGCTATCTCGCTGACAAATACCTGGGGTGTTTTTGGAAACGTATAAAATCACTTTAAAAGTGGCCTGTGTAGAAAGAAGTATTAGTCACAGTAGGAACTGGTGACTGGGTGATTAATGACTAGCATTCAAAGAGAATTGGATGAGTTATCCTTGAAGGGCAGGTCTGAGGGTGCGGCTGCGCTGGTGGCTGGCTGCTGCCCATGGGAAGGCCAGGCCTCTCCTTTGCATGAGCACTCTGCATTTGGGTGACCAGCAGCGCCAGGGGGTACTAAATTTGTGCTTTTTGGCAACAAATAGTCATTAGGTGTAAGGTAGAAGCGTGCCCTTCCCTGCCAGCCTGGGTACTCTTGCAGCTGTGTGGTGAGGCAGTTGAAGAAGCTGATCTGGCTAAAAATTAATGGTTTCTTTTTGTAGTTAGTTTTTTTTATCTGTCTGAGTTTTCTTTGGTCACTAAAGGACCACCCCTGACTTACAGTAATTATTAGCTAACCTGCCTTTTTGGTTTTTTTCCTTTGTGGTAATGTAGCGAGCGTCTTTCCAAACTGTTGCAGTGGAGGATGGCACTCTGAGGTGGAGTTGGGTTTGGGTTTGTTTTTTTTGGCCCCACTGAATCTGGAAAAGAATATTTAGATGCAGTCTTAGCATAACACTGTAAGGTTTCAAATAATATTTTCTCCTGTTTTTTCTTTAGCTGGACAGAGATTTTTCTATTGTTACATGGCTGTTTATGCTTTTAACACCTTATACGCACAACAATACAAGTATTAGGAGGCTACAGTGTACTGTCCTGAATCTATAGTTACTAGTGATGAGGAAATAAAAGGGTTGTAGAGGTCAAAATTTGAAGAGATTACTGCTGACTATCTCCCTATGTGCTGTCAGGGATGGGATTCCCAAACTGTCACGCATACCACTCACACATATGTGGGGCATAGCTGGCTACAAAACTAGGACGTGCTGTTGGTAGTAGTCAGCAGAAGGGAGGAGAGGAGCAAAGTGTAGACATCCGTGCTTTAGCACACTTATGACTGAAATTCACAGATCCTCCATAGCAGAAATAGGAGTAATAATACCAATGAACATACATGTATGGCTTGGGAAAATCTTTATTCAGGAAGAGCATATGCTTAGTTTTCAACAACTAAAGTAAAACTTATGTTTGCATGTTTTCCTGAATTATTTTTTAATATCTAACTTGGAATAAGTTATATTAGACACTTAATGTTATTTTAATGTGTTTTTTTTTCATTGCTACAAGAAAAATAGTTTAATTCTTCCTGCATATTTAAAAACAAACACCTGGAATTCGTAAGCTTTAAAACCTCAAATGATTAAAGCTAGAAAAAAAAACCCAAACCAAAACTGATCTCAGCTAATTTGTTTCTTGTATGGCTAAGGAAATACCTAAAAATTAGATCAAACTACAGGAAAACAGTAAGACCATTATTTAGGTGTGATGGATATAGGTTCCAGCTTGAAAGGTCAAAAGATTATAAACTAGTCCCTATAAAATAATATGAAACTTTTAGAAGACACTTTCTTAATAGAGGCATATTCCAAATAAAAATATCGTATATATTTATATATAAATATATATATATTTTTAAGGTACTACTGTATTTATCTGTCCCTATGCATTTGCAAAACATCCCATATACCTATGTACTATATTATACACTGAGACTAGTGATGCTTATCTGGAGCAAATAAAAATGTGCTCCAGATTTTCTAAAATTCTTGCAATCTGAGTCCTTTACTTAAAAAAAGTGAATATTGAATGCATCTCAAAAATGGCAGTAGATGCAATTAGCGATAGGTACATATTTGAGCATTGCTGCCAGTTTAATTTAAGATGCAGAAGTTTTTGTGGGTGCAACCTTTGTGCTGATGAAACCTGTGCAGAGTCAAGGAACAAAATCTAAAAAAGCTGTGTTGTGGTAACTGCAATCAAAGTGTTTGTTTATTTGGTCAGTGTTCTTAGAAGTGAATGCAAGAAGATGAAATCTGTGTAAGTGAAAAAGAAGATATTGCCACCAGTTGTTGGAGTTCTTGTGCCAGTTCTACTTTTGCAGACATGCCAAAATGTGATCTTGCTTATTGCATTGTCAAAGATACCAACAGTCATCATGGAAAAAGATTAAAATTTGCTTTAATTGTTCAGAGAAGATAAACAGAAAAACTGAGTGAGGAGTCATTCCTTTCTGCTCTGTTCTTGTTTATCTGTCTTAAAATATTTTAAACAGTGATAAACTCTTCTGTACACAATTGTTCTGCTGCAAGGATTTTTTACTTTAAAGTTCATTCCAAGTGGAAAGACAAAATATTAAGGAATTAAAATTAGCAGCTCACAGATGTATATGGTTAGGTTTTTTTTACGTTTTCTCCCTTCCTTTCCCTTCCTTCCCCCTACCCCAAACTAGGAACCCATTTGACCAGTTTTGTCCTGTAATTACATCATCGGCCTGATTCTTCACTCTCATGTGTCTAGCCATTTACCCAGTGGGTGTACTAACTCTGTAGTCAGTGTCAGGCCACAGGAACAAATACGACTGTGAAGCTATGAATAATGGTGTGGATGACAGTTGTTGCTAATACTCTTAACCTTGGGAGATAGTGGAATGAGCCTTGACTAACGATTTTATATCTCTTGTTTTTTTTCACTTGTTTTAAGATTCACTTGGCTTCTGAAAAGGCTGTGTTTGGAGGAGGTGCCCTGAGACTAAATTCAGGCTAGTGCTAGATTACAGAGAGTGTTCTGGAATAAGATTTCATGTGCAATTTCTTCCTTCATAATACTTGATGATAAAGGTAAAGTAAAATGTTTTAAATCAGCAATAGCATGACTGGTTTTGCTGTGGCACTGTCTGTAGCCAGGCTCGGTGCTAGTGAACGGGCAGTTCAACAGGCTACCTACGAAGGGCAGTAAAACCATTCCCATTTCAGACTAGCTGGTTGTATTAGGGCAAATCCACACACACAGAGCAGTTCATAGCAAGTATTTTACCGTGTAACGCCTCAGTCTTGATGTTGGAAAAAGGCTAGTAATAACACCATGGGGATATTATCTTTAATTACTGCTATCAAATTTGCCTACTTAAAATGATGCCATCTGTTTGCTTTGGCTTAGAGGTATCAGTCATGACAGAAATGGTAGTGGCCGAGGGGAGGGGTGTGCCTTGTGGCCTGTAACCTCTGGCAGAGGCAGCGTGCACAACTTGCTGTGGTGCTGTCAGCATACAGACCAAGAACCAGTCATGCCCCAGTGTGATTCTTGAGAAACGTGCTTGTTGACTTCAGCAGGTTTTGTGTTGGGTATGTGAGGTTGAACAGGTAATCTATAAGTGATTCTGTAAGGTTATTACAGCCTAAGGATGACTTGTGAAATGGAGTTACTGATATTCCAGCCTTTTAATGTTCTATTAAATATACTTCTTTATAAGTAATAGTAAACCCAGCAAAACTGTAAGAGTTAAGAAATTGTATTTTTAAATAGGTATTATCAAGTGAGTGATTGTCTGAATTATTAAACTTCTTTGGCATTATTAGCGAAGTGCATGTATGTGGTTTCTGCAAGCTAGAAGTTTTCTCAGAGGATAATCTTGGAGGGGAGTATGTTCTTCCTGTTTTGGGATGATACAAAAGTACAAGAACAGTTACATAATTACTGTCTTTCAAATTCTTTTATTAATTTGTGATCAGGAAGTGCTGAGGCATTTAAAGGGGAAGAAAACAGTTTATCAACTTTACAGATTTTAGTACAGTCATGAGTCAAAAAGGAAAATAAAACATTGTATGACATTTTACTTGGATTGTCTGTGAGTTTTGATATGGTTAAAAATTAAAACAGGAAAAAGGTAAAGTAATAGCTACTTTAGCTCATTTACTACTGAAATCTGCACAACCAAAAAGCTGCTCAATGAGAATCAAATGTGGTACCTAACAGTCACTTCTCTTAATGCTTGGATGCTACCGGTTTCATTTCCTGAACTTGGCTTTGACCTAATGTAGCTCTGTGAAGGTTGGGGTGCAAATCTACGTCTTCCCCCACCCAGTTCCACTGAGACACGAACCAGGCCACGGATCTGTCCCCTTTCTGTGGTCTGTGAGAGGCAAAACCTCTCAGCTTCCTTGACACTCATGGCTAGTTGGTTTGTTTGTCTTTTTCTCTGGTTACTTTGGTGCCTTCTGAGATTTTTTTTATTTATTATTTTTTTCATTTTTTAATCTGGTTTTCACGCTGGCTGCTTTTGTGTTCTGCCCGTCTCCTGGAATTGCACTCATGCTAGGGGCTTTTAGATGATTTCTCTGCACAAGTGTGCTGTGCAATACATCTTAATTCCAGTGCTTTCTCCTTCTTGACATTCCACTATTGTCAGGTCATCCGGGGAGAGTGAATACCCTGCTAAAACTGGTATTTTTTTATTATGAACTTAAAAACAGAATCCTACCTTCTTTCAGTGAATTAAATCTGTGTACTGTTTCTTTTAAGGCCACCTAGTGCCTGATGTGTTTTCTAAGGAAAATCCTAAGTGTATTTTATGAATGTAACCTTTAAATACTAGACTTTGCTTAGCTGCACTGTAAAGTAAGTTGTTTAGTGAGAAGCTTACATAAAAACCCCACCTTTGTACAAACATAAAATGCAGTGTTATTACCATTATGGTACCTGTTAGGTAGTGCTTTATTTACACTCCAGTTCACAGGAAAATGGGCATGACTAGTTTTCAAATTTTGCATTCAGGTACAAGAAGTTTAAATCAGTTAGCAAGACTTACTCACTAAGTCTGAATGAGAGTGAATGCTAAATTGTGCACTTTTTCCTGTTGAACTATACTCCATTGAAGTGAATGGCTGATTTTTTTTCCTTCTGCTTCTACATGGGAAGAAAGATCTGAAAGTTCATAAAAGCTCATTTGTTTTGAGCATACACGATTTATTAGCAGAGCATGAATAGACTTCAGTTCCCCATCTTTTGGCCCTGCTTTCAGTTTCCACTGAAGCCTATGTGTGTCTGAATGAGACCAGCAGTAAATAGGAGAGAATGCTCTGTTAGAACCGTAAAATTCTGGTGTCATTTGGAAGGAGTGGTAGTGAAAATGGATTAGAAAAGGAAAGCAAGGGAATAGCGTAGGACAGTACCCAATGAGGGGGTGTTTTTTCTATATATGTTCTTTAAAACATCGTAATCCATTTTCTCACTGACTTTTTTAGACAGTTTCTCTGTTTCCCTTAACTTACTGAGAAATTGCCTGTTTTTGAGGGAATTTTGATGATTACTTTAGGAAGCAGGTGTAAATAGCTGGTACGCTGTTTAAAAAGTGGCTGTGCAAAGTGTATATCAAAGATTTTTACTGTAACCATTTATACATGATGGTGTTGGAGATTTGGATTATGCATGTATGGCAAGGTCATCACAACCTGAGCGCATAGAACTTGGTTGTTGTTACATTTAATTCTGTTTTGGCATAACTTAATTTGCTTATAATTTCTGAGTAGCTTTACAAGATGTATGCCTTACAGTTCATTTGAAAACATTTTCAAATACAAAAATGTATAGGATGTCTAAGCCTATTTAGAACAATTTGATTTAAATACCCCCCTATTTCAATATATATTAGAAACATGGAAGGAGCAACAATTATTTTAATAGTTGCTTTAAACTAAATGTGTATATATATAGCAATAAAAATTTGACTCCAGCATCTTAAGCTTTTCAAGCTTTAGGTTAATCCTGTGTGTAGTTCCCATTTGAATTGATTGGTGCTACACACATGATTAAATTTAAGTGTGGATATAATTGTGTTTCTGGCTTAAGGGTGTCATGCAGAGTATTCATTTTTGAAGAAATAACCTGGATCATTCCTTTGTTCTAGAAAGTCTCAAGAGATAAATTACCTCCAAAAGCTTTGTATACCTCTCTGGTTATTCTGTCCTCATATGGTAGTCTTGCTATATAATAGACATGGGTGTGTTAAAGCACAGGATGTTATGTCGGCTTTCTCACCTGGGCCAGGAGCAGTCATGGCTCCACTTGTTGGCACAAAGAGTAGAAATGTCCATCATCAGCACAGGTGTCAGAAACAGAGCCCTTTCACTGTATTTTCCAGCATAGTTGAATACAGATGAAGGAAGTGGGTAAACAGACTGAAACTTGCTGTTCAGGGAATGTTTGAGCTCTAGTTGTGATGGCTACTGCCATAGAAGCAGTCTGAGACAGAGTACACCTGGGACTCCCACTTCTGCACAGTACTTCATAATCCTCCATGGTCCAGGGTTTGTCTTAACAGCCACAGTACAGTCCTTATGGATGATAATTTACTAAATGAGGGAAGAATAAAATCAGCCTGGGGAAGAGTATGCTTGTAGGCACTGTGTTGAATCAAGGGAGTCATTATATGAAACAACAAAATTAACCCCTGGAGATTTTATACAAGAACAGGGACTTGCTGGGGTATATACCTATCAGTTTCCCTTTGGTCTGGCAAATCTTCTCTGTGTCAAGCTCTTTCCTCCTTTTCTATTTGTGCTTAACAGAAAGGAAGCAATTGCCTGATTGGAGAATGTAGGGTAACAGAAGGATTTTAGTGCAATGAACCCTGCGTTGATATAGGTCCAGCTTGTTCAGCTGAATATTTTGCTATGCATAGGGCAACTGTTGAAACTGAGTACTTTGAGAGTCTCTGTCCCAGTTGGTAGTATGCTTTTTTCAGAAGTGGGAAAAGCAGTAAGTCATGGTCACGGGAAAGCAGAAACTGGCTCAGTAAGAAAGTGTGTCCAAGGTAGAAGGCATGCTGCCATGTGTTATTCTCTTGTACCACCAAGGTCTTCTGTGGTATTGTGCTGGTATAATTAGGGATACTACTTGACTACTTTGAGCGAAGAGACGAACTGAAGGTGGGATACATAAGCACAAACTGATGAAAAATAAGAATTATAAATGCTATTTATGTTGTAGTAAGTCATAGAAGTTCTAGTGAGAGGCCAGGATGTCACAGTGGAAATGCAGAACAAAATTATGAACTGTTTTAGTTCAGAGTCAGAATGATAAAGTTTTAGATTTTGTAAGACTAGGCAAGCAGTAACAAATAAAGCTTTAATACTATTGCATTGCTCTGATTTCATTACTTAGGAGAGCCCGGTCCCACAGAAACATCCTCGCTGTTGCTAGAGAGCAGGTTTCCTGCATATCAACAGAAGATTAAGAGCCATCTGCATGGAGATGCTCTGTGTCTGTGCTTCTCCTGGCTCTTTAATCAACGAAGGAAGACTTGTCATGCTTCCCAGGGCCAACACCCTCTTGTAACCACTGACTACCTTTGTGGTTTCTTGCAGAGCAGACGGTGTCAGTAATACAGAAGCCTTTTCACTACCTTGCCTTTTTGCTCCAAGTTCCACTGATCTGGTAGGAGCTGTTTGTTCTTACTTGTCTGTTGTCTGGCTAGCCATGTTTTTCCCTTGTTCAGGTTGTATAGTGCAGTAGGGCTCTACTTTGAAGTATTTACATCAGCAATGTCAAGGGGAGCTGTTCCCCTGTGGCTTTAGTTTGCTCTGGAGCTGAGCAGAATGAAAAGTCTGAGTGCCATGACTTCCTCCAGCTCATACAAACTCCTCAAGAATGGTGAAGTCCTTATACACTCAGCATATTTAGCTGAATTACAAGTAATCTCAGAGGAACTGTTGTTTCATAGGATTACTTAGTTTTAATTTGCATTGAACTGTAAGGTAGGTAGAGATATTCTGGGGGATAATGTGCTCTAGGCATGTTCCCCTGGGGGAAAACCTGAGTTAGTCAAGAAAATGAGCAGAAGCATTTCTAGCTGCTCTGTCTCATTATATTTTCTAGTTCTGTTCCTTCTTGTGTTTCCTTTGAAATTACCTCACCAGATCAATTCAGAACAGTTTTACAATTTATTGGTATGTTTTCATTGTCTCTCTTAGTTTTGAATTGCTAGAATTCTTCCTCTTGGGCATAAGCCTAAGCCGCCACTCTTTAACAGCTCAGGCAGCTGTCATAGCCTTCTTGCTTCTTGACACCTGGCTGTTGTCTGAAAGAGAGCTTCCTTAGCTTTGGCTCCAATCTGTGTTGTGTCTGAAATCTAATTTCTATGTATCTTGCTTTGGCAAGGAACTGTACAAAATGACCTTGTCCTAATGGGTCATGTGCCAAAAAAGAATGTCGGAACATCGAAATCGGACTTTTGCACAGCTCTAAGCTTTGAATCATTTAATTAAAAACAAAACAAAAACAACCCCACGTAATTTACCGTGGAAATTCTAGGCTTATGTTTTGTAAGAATGGTGTGTTAAACTTTGCCATTTTTTTCATGACCTGGCCTTATGCCCATGTCAGCTGAGTTGCATTAAGAATTAGCACAGATTTAATCCATTGAATTGTTTAGCAGATAGAATCCCATGAGTGCTTCATATGCATTTCATACAGTCTTCCTTTAAAAGAAAATACACGTCAATGGAGTCTCGACCATACAGCATAAAAATCTCCTTTCACACTGCAGTACTTCAGACTTCTTTAATACCAAAGGGTTAGAAAACATATAATGATCTGGGGTGCGAACTTGTTAACCAGAGATTTTTTTCAATAAAGCAACTAAAAAATATATTAAGTGCTAAAATGTTTACCATATTTAGTGTACATTAAATTTATTCCAAAACCTGGAAATATATTTTAAAACTTGAAATCTGCTTTCTTTTGAACCGAGCATTGTCATGCTGGATTTTTTTGCAGCCAAGTTACAAATCCCAGAAAAATAAGGTTTGCAAGGAAAGTTCTTGGCATATCTCTTGGAGCAGCACAAAAAAAAAAGCTTAACAAGGAGGCATTCATTATTTCTGTTATTACAGAGTCAACAGCTGTAAGGTTACTGGCATCTTTGAATCTTTCTAACAAAAAGCATAGGGAGCAGTCATTCAAGGCTGGTAGTGAGAGATATGTTTCTTTTTTGAGGCTTCTTGTGCTTTATCAAGCTGGGCATGTTCTCGCAGTGAAACCAACTGAATTTCAGAAGGACAAATCTGTCGGTTTAACTTTATCTGGCTGTGATCCTGATGTGTGCAACTAAACCACAGATGGACAGCTTAGTTCCACCATGTCATGAGAAGTGGTGGTTTGTCTGTTTAGTATTTGTAACAACTAATTGATAAATACTGCAAGTGATTCACAAAAGCAAAAGTTCAAGACAGAGTTAAAGGATTTATATTTTTTTAACATTGTGATGTCTTCTCACCTCTTTTGGTTATCTTGAATACCAGAGTCTCATATAATTGGTGTTTATTAGTATTTTTCCTTATTCAATGCTTTCAAGTCCTCAGTTTTATCACACCTTGACTGTATTTGCTGGTATGCCTAGCTTAAAAGAGAAAACAACCATTGTCTCTTTTATGTAATAAAACTTAATTACACATACAGAGTTTTGGATGTATCCCTTAAGACAAAAGTACTTCAGTTTTATATTTTCATATTTAATAGTGTACTTCCTTACAGAGCTTTATAAGAACAACATTTATGAGAAAAATCCATACACTATCCAGTGTTTTGTACAGTGCCATTCTCTGACTGATTGGAGGAGTCGAGCCATGTTCTGAGAATATTTTCATCTCATTTTGGGTAGGTAGGAGTTTGGGCAGATTTATATGAGGGGATGGAGTGGAAGCTGTTTTCAGACAAGTCATTTCTATTTCATAGGTTTGGATTTGGGGGGATATTTTTAATTGATCTGCTGGTACCAGCAAGGGCTGATTTAGCTGGAATTGAGCTAGGAGCTCAGTCATTTTGTCTGAACTGGGTTTCTCAGAAGAATGTAAGTAAGAGAGCTACCTGAGAAACCTGTAAGTAGAGCCAAGCTTTGACATGGTAAGTATTTAGAGGTGGACTGTTAAGGTTTAGGGTAAGGTCAGTTTTGGGTTACACAGGCTTGGTCTCCTCATTTACCTCATCTGTCTTTGGACTGATCTGTGGGACTTTGGTATTCCCAGATTGGGATATATCCTAAAGCCTTTTACCCCCTCACAGAGTAGAAACTTGATGCCAGAAGATAGGTATAAATAATCCCAAGATCTGCTATTCAGTCCTCTTACTATGTCTTTCTTAGTCTGTGCTTTTTGGTCACAGTAGAATGACTGTTAAACATCTATGTATACAGTAGCATTTGCCTGGGAGGCCAGTTCATCTTTGCCATGAGTGAATATTCAAATGTAAGGAGGAATTTAGTTTAAATATATGATCAGATTCATGCTAATTCTTTTCATTGATGAAGCAAGAAAAATAAATAAGCAAATGGAATTACTGGAATTTTAAGATATGTTTTCACTTACAGATAATGTAGGTGTTTTAACTCCTTAAAATGTGAGTAGTGTTTTAGTTGGGTAATGGCTTAATCGTGGCATGTTTAGCTATATTGAAATACATTTTTAGAAAAGAAGTTTAGAAAAAAAATTGAAGCTACTTTAGTTCATTTTTACATACAAATGTTTAGACAATTATTTTCTGAAGAATTAAAGATTAAGAATGGTATACTTGAAATCATAGTTAAATGACACAGCAAATTGTTTCTGAGGCTAAACAGTACCATGTGATGCAAACCATTTGTCCAGTACATAACTGTTCTTCCATTTCAAGTTTCAGAATGGTAACTTTCTATTGATAGCTTTTACCCTGAGTTAGGTGTTGTCCATGATAGTGCAGTCAACATAAATACTATATTGTGTGTTATGACTAATGGGACAGAAATATAGGCATGCTAAGACTAGATTCAGATTGTTTCTGTATCACTATGTTATTTTCTAGAGCCAATGAAAACCATGGCCTCCCAGGTGACAGGAAAAATCTTGGACTGTTGCAAATGGCTGTACATTATTTAACAGGGAGGAACTGTCAGGAGATGTTAGCTCTGCTTTTCCAGCTTCCCAGGTTTATGGGTTTTGGAATTTATGAAAAGGAAATTATTAATTAAAAAAAAAAAGAGGAAAGAGCATTAACCATAGCAAATGTTAACAAACTTTTCATTCTTTTCTGTGCACAAGAAGGAAATAGGAAAGAAGCATATCTAGGGAAGAAACAGTGAAATTGATGCATACATTTTGGAGATAAGAGAAAGTAAAAATGGTTTGCCTTTTGAAATTGAAGCCATCTGTTATACTTTTCTCTTTAAAAAAAGTCATGGACAAGTGGCCTACTTGATGACCAAGTATTTATATTGCGTTACAATTCTTTTGGAATGGATTTTAGCTGAAGATGTAACTTTTTTGGTAAACTAAGTCACAATTCTTGTATCCTCTGTTTTGCTTAGTGGAATGTACAATGACTTTTTTAGCATGTGACAAAGATCTGTACTAGTGAAATTAATGGCAAGTACGTCGCAGGTCTGCAAAATTAATTCTGGAGACCTGCAGTATGAGTCAGTGGAAAGAAATATCCAGGAGGTGTATTTTTTTTAATTAAGCTATTAAGACTGCATTGAATACTCTGTACACAAAGAGTGAATTTGAAAAATTTAGCAATCCGCAGGCCAGAGCCCAACAGTAACAGTCACTTAGAGAGTGCTGAAGGCTGACACAAAGGAAGCTTTTGAGACCTGAATCCTGGAGCTGCGTAGCCACCGAGCACGCCGCTAGCAGAAAGCACAGGAGCTGGAAGGATCCTCTGTTTCCTAACAGCTGCCAATGGCTTCCCAAGGTAATAGTCACAGCTGGCAGTCACTCAGTGGCGAGGACATCCTGAATTTGGCTTCTACTCTGGCAGCAGCGAGTTGGCTTTTTGTAGGTGCAGTTACAATCTTTCCATGTCCTTTAATAATTCTGGTGTGAGGGATTCAACTATGCCAATTTTAGACTTCATGCAGAGACAGAATTGGGACCAAATGTAACGTAGGGAAGTATGAAGGTTAAACCCAGATTAGTATTGGTGTGGATTTCAACAAGATGACTGGTAAAAAGTCTAGTTCCTAGCAGCTCTCTTGCATGTTTTCCTGACCATTCTTCGTACAGTGGTTTCTGGTCTCCAAACTAGCAATGCTGGTAGGAGCTTTAGAGGTGGAAAGGGAAATTTATTATCCATTTACTCAAAAGGCTGATGATGTAAATTTTTCCTTCAGTCTGTCACACTAATGGATTATAACTGTGCTCCTTCCACCTGTCTCCCTGTAATACAAATGCAGTGTACCAGAGCATAAACTGTTGCGTTTATCATACTTGCTGATTAATTAGAAAGCTCTTAATCTCTTAAGAAGTGATATGGTAGGAAAGAGACTTTACTGAGAGGGCCGGTGGTAATGCATGTCAAACACAGGTCATCTGGCAAGCTGGAACTTAATGATTCCTGTCGTCTCTTGTGGATTTTCTTTTCTTCATCTCCCATCCTTTTGTCTGGGACCCCAGATCGGGGGGAAAAAACAGTTTAATTTCAGTAAGTGCATGTTGTGGGAGTGTTATCTTGGTTTTAGAATAGATGCCAATCCCATATGCCTCAGAACAGCCTTATTAATTGGAATAAAAATTTAAATGGCAAACTGGTAAGCAGCTTTCAAATACAATGTTTTACATCCTCTCAGAAAGAAAAATAGATTAACAAGAAAGGAGAGAAATTTTAATTCTGAATTTTGCATCTCTATATTTCAAGACTTATTTAATCCTGTTAATTTCCATCTGAATTCTGTAAGATGTGGGTTCAGGTTTACTACTTACTGAAGTCCCTGGAAATTTGCAATTGTCTCTGCAATCTCTTGATCAAATCCTAATTCTGCAAGGCTTGGAGACATAACAGCACTTTGTAAGTTGGTTTAAATAATTCTGGTATCCTAAAATTGTTTCCTTTAATTGTAAAAAGTTACTCTGTATTTTGTACAAAGAAGCTGCTAATTGCATTCACTGTAGTTTTTACAATTGTGCTAAGGCTATGGTAATATTAAATTGGAGTCTGTCAATTCTTAAAGTAAATATTATATGCAGTGTTTGAGCATATAATCACATACATCAATTATGTTCATAATTTTTCATGATTGGCCCTGTACAGTTATTTCCCTATGAACTAGTAGCATTTAATGATGGGGCTTCAGGGCAGGATTGTTGTTTGTTGATTTTAATTTTTTTTTAAAGAAACCCCACCTCGGTAATACGCTTTAAGAATTCAGATTTAATTAATTTATTTTTTAACTCCTATTTTACCACAGATTTCTGCAGAGACCAATATTTGCTTAGAATGTGGCTCCTCAAACAAAAAGAACACTCAGCCTGAAAATCATAGCCCAAGATTTCTTTTACTGATTATTTATTTTCAAAAATCTTAGGAGTTGCCTGTTTGGACTAAGCAAAATTAGAAAAAATAGGCCTCAGAATAAGTATACTATACACAATCTGCACTAAATCAGGACATTTTGTATGAATATTAGCAGCATTGACTAGTTATTGACTAGTTAATGATTAGCCGGTATTTGGTTTTAGACTATCTGGATTTTTCCTGTCTGATTCCTTTAAAGTTGTAATTTAGAAACCAGTGGAGTCATTGACTCACTGATTCCTTCAGTCAAAGCACTATTTAAGTATGGTTTGGATTAGAGCTGCTTCTCACCTACAAATCTGCTGAGTGGCTTCAAAATCCTAAAATGCTAAAGAAACAGGAAAATATTTAGTTTCATTGCATGAGGTGGAGTAGACACAGGTGCCAATCCCCAAATAAACATTCTTTGGTTTCTGTGCCTTCTATGGATGGAACGGAAAGACATTCTTCCTCCCTTCCACCCAAGGTGTGGATGTTTTCTTAACTCCAATTGAACGTATTGTGGCACACTTTTAAAAAACATGGGGATCATTTTTATTTGTTAAGTGAGATCTTCACAAATTTAATGCTCTTCATCCATTATAACATTAAACAACAACATTAAGGCACTGGGATTCCTTAGTTTAGAAGAAAGATACATAGGATACAGGTTGAGATATTTAAAATACTTTTGTTTTTTCTTTATGCTATTAATTATTCCTCTTGATGAGACATACTCTTTTGAGGAACATTTTAATTTTCAATATTTGTCAGTACTGACACTTGCCACTTGAGGGAGTGATGCATTAGGTGCTATTTGGACACTAATTTGAGTCCATTCTTGGCAGTTTTGCATACACTGGGAGCTCACTCTAAGTGGAAAATTGAGACATCACATGAGGATATTTTGGCTACAAAGGAAACTTAAAATGCATTGCACTAAAATATTTTGGACACTAACTCTTTGGGATGCATCTATCTGTTAATCAAATCACCGTGTGGAACTTGAGAACACCCTGCTTGCCAGATTCACAGAGAGGTGCCTACAGGTTGTGTCCTGATACAGGTTTTAATCAACGGGGTCACTCTGGGAGGTGTTGCTGTGGAGAGCCGAGGCATATGCTACAGTCAAGCAGCTCTTTGAAATGCTTGTGATGCTGTCCCTGAATTAGTATGCAGAATGCCCGTTTCTTATGGATTTAGTGTGCCAGGGAGTAGAGGGATTTCAGACTCCTGCTTTAATCCAATCTTGTTTTACTGAATTATTTATTATTTGCAAGTGATGGGAAAGGTTGGTTCATGCTTGTAAAGAATGGCTGTGAGATGTTATAGGACAAAGTGCCTGTTTTTAAATTGAGGGCAGGAATCCAAGATGCCATGCTTGCTTTCTGTATATTTGGTATAGAAACACTGAGTGAATATGGAAAAATCTTCTTGATATAATTTAAAATAGACTAAAAAGTAAGATACCTTAATATTAATAATTTGTGCTTGAATTATTGTTTTCATTATTTATTTTGACTCTTAATCAATAGTTGCTATCTTTGGTTTTCTAACAGAAATTGGCGTAAAATTGAAATAATCTGTTGCTGTAATCTACTAATCTACTATTAATCTATGTAGTAAATCTGTGTTGGTATGTATTAGTCCTTTTATACATGTGTGTGCTTTGTTACATTTCTGTAGCTCCTAATGCTTATTTTAGAAGTCACCCTGAAGAGGCGTGTTAATTATATAAGGACTGTATTTGAACAGAGGGTTCTAATAACAGCACATGCTACTTTCCTAGGCAGCTATTGTACTGGTACAGCATAGGCAAGATGGGAAAGTTGTAAATTCTTGGTGTTTTATCAACTAAATTAAATAATGATGTGACTATACAAAATACAGATCCTACTCTCTTTTTTTTTTTACATGACCTGGAAACCTTAATATTTTCCATTATGACATCCCCAGATAAATTTTCCAGAATGTGCAAAAATGACTGTACTAATTGTTCATGGTTTTCTAACAGGACTTAAATCCAACTTTATTCATCCAGTGCTTGAATTAACTAGTTTTTAGAAGGAAGAATACCAAGGCAAAACCCTTGTAGGATATCTGAGAGCATCTTGTCTGGGGACATTTTGTACAATCTGGTGAACTCTAAAGGTACAAAACTTGAAGCTCAGAAATCTTATTAAAATGTCATTCACCTCAGATCTGATTAGCAGCATCAAGAGCTGGGAGGATGGGAATTAAATTGACCAGGGCTATATACTACTCTTACCTATTTCAGCATTCTAAAAAAGCTTAGGGAAGTGAGTGGAATAGAACATCTATGCTTTATTCCAGGAAAAAAAAAGTATTTAGTGAGCTCACAAAGCACAGTATCTGTTCCAAAGGTTTTGGTATATCTATCCTGATTAACTTATCTGTGTCAATAAAGAATAACATACATTCTGTGCATTCTGTGGAAGCTTGCACTCCTTTTCAGTTGTGAGCACTTGCTACAAAGCGTGTGACGATTTCAAGGCAGAGCATGTACATTAGTAATTTGGAGAAGGTAATGCATTTATGAGTACAGAGAGGGTCAAAGCAATAGCTGAAAAAAAATCCATTTTGCTAGTACTTTTGTTAATACCTGATGACTCATCATTTTGCTGGAAGAAAGAATGAAATATCAATAGCTGTCCAGCCTTCATGCGTTTACGCAGTTGTCTTGCATGTAAGCCTTTTCACGCCTCTGAATATCCATGGAGTCCTTTTCTAAAACTTAATTTCAAGATCTGCTGTAGCCTTTCTCAGAGAAGGGGAGTGAGCAATGGGGAAACTCCAATGACAAGGAGCATTCATATAGATGAACTGTCAGTTCATACAGTAATGTTCTCTATACCTTTCCTAGTATTACCTACCATGTAACTTTGTTTTTCTGACTGCTGTTGCACACTGGACTGATGCTTTTACAAAGTTATTCCTCTTAATATTGAGATCTTGCTTCTGAATATTAATGGCCAATTCAGAGCTTATTATTCTGTACCCAACATCAAGATACTTGTCTGTGTACCTAGGTTTGCATTTGTCTGTCTGAATTTTACCTGTTGTTATAACCAAGTGTCTGAGATTTCATTGCCAGCAAACTATCTTGCTTTCTTGGTCTTCAGGTTGCCATATCAATCTGCAAAATGGTACCAAGCTTTTGCACAATTCACTGGTGACTTCCCTCTCTCTACCACAAGACCCCTCATTAATGAGTCCCTAATCTTTCTTTCCTGTATTTTAATCAATGGTATGTCTGTGCAAGACCAGTTCCTCTTCTTACCCTGCGTTTTTTTAGTGTCCTTAAAACTTCTGTTGAGGAACATCTTAACAGCTTTTGGAAAGTCCAGTATTCTGTATCAGTGACACTTCCCATAATCACAGAGGTGTCAGCCTTTTCTGACATACCTGAATACCTTTTTCATTAGGTATTAACAGTTGTCCTTATTGAACAACTCTAAGGATTCCTTGATAATTGATGTTGTAATGAGGGACAGGGAGGCTGCTGGGTTTTATTAATAACATAATCCGGCAGGCAGTTCAATACTTGGTTTCTTTTAGGCTTTAACCAGCTTGAATAATCTCTGTGACCTCCTTTTATCTTTACTGCTGCGATGAAGCCTCAGTTCATCTGAGACTATTATATCTAAAGAAAAGAAAGCTATTAGTCTGTGTTATAAACAACAGTAGAGCCAGGTTTTCTGTTTGGAGACTGTCAATTTGTGTTGCATTTATTTGTTATATAATAATGATCTTATAAAATGCAACATAGTATGTGTATCTTCAAAGTAATTTAAAAAAAATAATCAGTACACTAATTAGAAAGTGTTCGTTACTAACAAAATAGTGTTCTCATGAAACAAATGCAGGTTAGAGCAAAAACTGAAAGTCATGCGTCTGTAAGTGAATCATGGAATACACCCACTGACTACATTATTCCTTCCACAGAAATGCATATGCTAGACTTCTGCATTTTGCAGCTTACAACAGCAGGAATGTGTACTGGGGACAAAAATGCTAAGTAGCTCTATTACAGTATGGACAGTATTATTTAATCTCAAGAGCTTGAATGTGTCTGTGTAATCGAAGTGTGTAAACTCTTCTCTCATGGCAGGTGAGGGCAGAACGGTAGCCTTCAACAAAACAAGAGTGTTCTTACCATAATTAAAATATACTTTAATTTTCTTTAGATTACATTTCTGTGACAAAAATATTAGTGTTAGCAAAAAATAAAAATAGCTGATACATATAGGATATTTGCATTTTTGGTATATGGACTTCATAATAGAGTATGAAGCATCTCATATCATATTGAATACTGTTAAAATAATGCTTTATTGAGCAAATGATGTTTTGAATTCCAGGAAATGACCTTGTAAAAATGGAAGCAAGAAAAGGAAATTAGCTTATGCTAGAAACTCTCTGGGAGGGAAAATGAAGGAAAAAAAAGTGCAAACAAAGGGGAATGATAGAGACTGAATCAGAGAAAGGTGGGGATTTTCAAAGAATGGGGAATGTATGGAGTGTAAGTGAAAGGTGCCTCACAGTTTTTCAGGTCTAGAAATGCCCACGTAACCTTTCCAGGAGCTCAATAGACTTTTCCAATTGTAACAGTCAATTAAAAATGACACACAGACCCAAATGCCTTATTTGCACAAACTTTGCTTTGCTACTGTGGTAACCTGCTAGACCATGTTTAAAGTGTTACTGGACTGGAATGTTACAGAATTCTGCAGCCAGCTGCTCAAAAGCCCCCAGCTTTGTGTCTGTGTTTTAACCCCATTCCCACTGGTTCCTCTGACTGTTCCTCTGAAATTACATTAAACTGTGTTTCCAAAGGGGCTGCTAGTATTTATGGATTCTCTCTTTTAACAGGAAATGGTGGTGTTCACCAACAGAAGCAATGAGCCAGAAAGAAAATGGAACTCCTTATCAATATGGATGCTTTCAGGCTAATGGGATCAATGTTGGAGGAGGAGGGAGGTAAGGTATGAACTGTTCTGGAGCATCCAGAGTGCCCAGGAGTACCTCAACCCAGACAGCTCCCAGCAAGACCTCTTTCCCATGCACCAAATCATTTATGGCCATAGAATATACTTTTATTTTGGGAATACTCTTGAGCCCTTGGGAAAAAAAGCGAGTAGCAGTGACCACCCTGGTCAGAGTGGCCAAGCAGCCAAAACCATCAGCCTTTTCATGGGACGTACATCCAAGCCTTACTACTCTTTTCCATGCCTTTGGTGTGGTGGTGGCACTGCTGCCGTGGTCGCACACGGGCCCTCTTGCGGAGTGCAGGTTGAAGTCAACTCTGAAAGTCTCTTCTGCCCTGCAGTGAAATGTGACAAATTCTGGTGTTCTCATGCATTGTGGTGTAAATAAGGTATGCTTATGTGTTATTGGCATTACTCACTCAATTTAAACAGCTCTCACCCTGCCCTGCCAAGGCTTTTAAGTGGCTCAGGACACGTGCGGGGCGTTTACTGGTGTACCTTATGCCTCGGTCACCTTCACTAATGACATGTTTTTCTCACGCGTGCAAACACCTGCGTGTCTGTAGCATCTCGGGCTGTGAACACGGGAGGGGAGCGCGGGCCGAGTTCCCCCAGCGGGCAGCAGCCGCGCCTCCAGCCCCATCCCAAGCCGAAACCGAGCTCAGCGCTGACACCTCCCGGCTCCGCGCTTTTCCCCTCCCAGCCCGAGTACGCAGGCCCGGCCGCCGCGGGTCCGGCCACCACCCCGGGAGCGGGGAGCCCGCCCCGCCTAAGGCCGCGGGGGTTTCGCTTTCGGCTCGTCGCCCGCGGCCGCTAGCGAGGCCCGGTCGCGCCGCTCTGTTCCTGTGCGGCCCAGAGCCCCCCTCCCGCCTTGTCTCGGTTCTCGCCCCGTCCGCGGCGTGCTTTCCCGGCGCTCTCCGGTATCGGCTCCCTGCTTCCGCCGGCCCGGCGCTGCAGGCTTGAGACCGCCGCCATTTTGTGAGTAGAGGCGGGGGGCCGGCGGCCGGTCAGTAGCCGTACGT
>JAHREE010000157.1:2366145-2449555 GCA_033628505.1 Tringa tobata | reverse complement strand
GGTGTGTGTGTCGTCTTTTTCGTCAGTCCGCTTCGCGAACGGAGTTTGCTCCTCTCACCTGAAAGGCGGCCGAGTTTGTAAAGAGGTTTGTTGTGGCAAGTTCTCATGAGGTGCGAAAAATTCAGTGGTGGGATCTGGCGTCTGATTCCGAGAGGGAGGGGGAGCAGCCGCCATCCAGGCACCCACCTCGGGCCTGCCCGTGTCCGGCCCGCGGGTCTCGGTCACCCTCCCCGCTCTCGCCTCAGCGGGGAGATTCCTGCTGGCGCTTCAGAATCGCGCCGAATTGCTTTGAGTTATGCGGGGGGCGAGGGGGGGGAAGGTATCTGTAAACCCAGAGATAGCTTTGTGTGTTTCTAGAAACCTGATGTAAAAAGAAATTGACAGAGACTGGTATGCACAGTCCGATTAATTCAGAATAAAATTGTGGTATTCTGTGTATTTTGTTTACCCGTTGTACCAGAGCAAGCATTGGTGAGAACATCTGGCGCTTTCAGAATCAACTACTGGAAGTTTCAGAATATGAAAGTTACAGTTATTTAAGGACACTGAATTTGGCTTCCTTGTATTACAGTGGAGACTTGTCAAATTGATCGTGTAGGCCGTTGCTGCTTCTTTGACACCTTGAACAAACGGAGCTGGACTCTAAATAGATCTACAGCCTTTTTAAATTGGAGTAGACTTTGAAAAGGACAACAAAAGGAGTGGTCTTGGGTGGGTCCTGTGCTAAATTTCACACCCTTTTCAAAATGGATGATTTTGTTTGGTTGGGTTTTTTCATAGCTTAGAAGAATGCATGTTTTGCTTCTATATCTCATCTTAGAAACAACTATATTCTCTAAGGATTTAAATATCACTGACTCCCAAAATGGATAAATTCCCTGACAAATAGTGAAAATCAAAGCTTTTGTGCATCTGCAAGTGTCTAATACTGAAAACTAACTGTAGGTGGATCTCTATTTTTCTATGTTTCCACTGTTATTTTTAGGTATTGCTTTAGAATGCGTCAGCGTTAAGACCAAGATCACTGTTAAACAAGGCAGTTTCTAGATCTTTTCAGGGATTGAAAGTTAGTTTCTATGTTCACAAATGTATTTCACAAATATATATAAAATATTTTTGTGGTAAACAGTAAAATGTACCTTTCTCAATGGCAGTAGTTTCTAACAACTGTAATACTTTTCTTTCTAGTGTACTGAAGCATGTTTTTACCAAGATCTGTTAAAGTCAAGAGGACTACTGATGATGACAAAAGCTTTACAGCTAAGAAAAATAAATTGTCTTCTGGAGGATCTTTGCTGGAAGAGACCACCACATTCCAAGACTATAAGCCAGTTAGAACAGAAACTTCTGCTTCAGGGTGTAATTTGAATGAAGTTGTACAAGAACACACAGAACCTGTAGCTGGAGATCTTGGTGTTGCTAATGCAACTTTGGGAAAGGACAACCAAAATACTGATGAAGATAGCTCTTCAGAAGAACCCATAAAATCCTTCAGCAAATCCCAGCGCTGGCCAGAACCTGGAGAACCTGTATGTGTTGTGTGTGGTCGCTATGGGGAATATATCTGCGATAAAACAGATGAAGATGTTTGTAGCTTGGAATGTAAAGCTAAACACCTCCTACAGTCTGAAGAAAAGGAAAAAAAGCTAAAATCTGATCAACTCACAAAAGCAGAATCTCAAGCAGAAACTCACTTGTTTAATACACCTTATTTCTACAAAGATCATTCCTTTATATTAGGCTTGCGAGATGAGCAGGTTGAGAACCTTAAACTGCAGCTGGGTATTGCTGTCCAGGGCCAGGAAGTTCCAAGACCTATTGTAGAGTTTGAACACTGTGGTTTTCCTGAAACTTTAAACCAGAATTTAAAGAATTCTGGCTATGAAGTCCCAACTCCCATCCAAATGCAAATGATCCCTGTTGGACTATTAGGGAGGGATATTTTGGCTAGCGCAGACACAGGCTCCGGAAAAACAGCAGCCTTCCTACTCCCTGTTATTATGAAGGTGTTGAAAGAGGTAATGAAACTTTGTGGTTTTGGAGAAAGTAGCGTGCAACTTTGTCTCTTGGATTCCCAATGTGATTGAGAATGTAATTGCAGTGTTTTTTATTGACATTCAGTGATTTATTTTACTTTTGATTGATGGAGCATTGGTTCTTGGAGGAGGGGAGGTGCTGATTGGTTTTAATGACTGAATGTTTTTCACTTTGGTCAGGAGATAAAATAACTCTATTACCTAGTATACAGTTTCTCCTTTTTAAGAAAGGTAGTTAAATTCTGTGGCAAACTTTGACTTAAAATAGAAAGTGAAAATAATTCCAGGCACTCTGCAAGTAGTTGTTCCTATATCTTGATATATCAGGTGGCTGAAGGAGATGTTTTGGCATTTGCATAATTTCACAGCATAAATTCTGTTGGAATATGTTCAACTGGCCATCAAATAACTACAGGATTTGGGGGTTATATAATTTCTGAAATCCTCAGTTATCCCATCTCTTTGATACTGGCAGAAAAAGCAATTAAGAAAACTTTTGCTGTGGTAAGGATATGAATGTATGATGGGAAGTAATGGCAAATAGTATTCTGTACCTTATGTGTGCTTCAGTTGTGCTTTTTTGCTTTAGTGGTTTTATTCAAAAAGACTGTAAGAATATATTTGAAGATTCTGGACCTGATTCTAGTTGATGTTTTGGACTATTTAGATGCCTTTAAATATATACACACAAGTGTGTGTGTATATAATTGTTTTTCAACTAAATAATTTAAAGTTTATTTATTTATATATTTACTTATTTATATAAGTATTTATTTATTTAAGTACCTCTTTTAATTTCTAAAGTACTATAGCATTAGTTTTAACAATGGAAGCATTATGTTAGAGCATTTAAGAACAGGAGTATTACACTTCAGTAGCTCCTCTCCGATTATCATTAAAGTCTGCAAGACAGTTATGTGCTTATAATAACATGCACATAATTGGAGCCTCAATGAGTAATACTTAATTTCACTACATGATCTTTCTAATTCTTCATCTTCAGTGTACTTCACAAGTTAACGTATATGTGGAGAAAGAATTTTATTTTGTTGTTTAAAATAATTTTCATTTTTAATGTAAGAGAGAGATGAGGTAGTAAAAGCATAAGAATAATCTGAGTATAAGATATTTGGCAGTTTCTGCCTTCTCCACATCTATGTAGATACCTTTTTTTGTGGTGGTGAAGTTGTTCATTTAAACGCTGTTGCCCAGTTGAAAACAACTCAATAAACCCTTCTTGCCACAAGTATTTCACAATGTAGTTCCTTTGATGATGCAGTGGGAAAGGAACAGCGTCCTACTGTTGGTCACTTTCACATATTTCAGTTGAAGACGCAAAATAAACATGTACCATCCAGAAAACTTTCAAGTATATTTGTGATTGTAGTATCAGTGTATGAGAGCGAGCTTTATTTGCTGAAGAGGTGATCGGTATTACTGAAATAATTTGTCTTGGAGCTAGGCCATTATTCTGCCCTCCCACCTGTTTTACCTTATGTTCTTTTTACTTTGTTAGCGTGCATTAACTGGAGTTAGGAATCTACATTAATCTGAGGGGAATTACTACCTGTAATTTTGTGATTTCTGGATTGCAGAAGTATCATGAGGTGATAATTTGGTTTAAGATCCTTATATAAGGAACAAAAGAATTGAAGACTGTGCCACTTCAATCATTCATCTCTACCTGGCTGACTAATAGTGGGTCAGAGGGGTTATTGATTTTGTTTTAAATTTCAGAGACATATGTTTCTGTTGTGTAAAATTCCTATCATTGCTTATTTTCTCTGGTTAATACTTAATGTTTTTACTTAGTGGTGTGCAAGACAGTAGACTGTTCCTGTAATATTAAGACTTCTAAAAAATTCTATTTATGATCTCTACATTCAACTAGCATCCCGTACTTTGCGTTCATCTGGGATTTATTGTGAATTTCTATTACAGATTCAATGCAATGACTAAAACAGGAAAAAAAAAAGCGATCGTTACATATGACTATTAGCTTTCTGGGCCTTTTTTTTTTTGTTGTCAGGAAGCTAACAGCGTACTTACACATGCATTATTTTTTTGTTTTCAAAAGTTGAGTAATTGAGGGATAGACTCCCTTGGCATGCATTGTTAAAGGTATAATCCCTTTCTACTTTCTGTCTTCAGACAGAGAGGATGTTAGCAGTCTAATTGTATCCACTGTAGCTGGACAATATACACTATAATTTAGTATTGGGAGATTTAGTCTCCCAAAAAGCTTTCTCTCTTAGATAGAAAGCTTTTAATCTAAATAATAAAGCAATTCCATGTTCAACAGATTTCTTCCCCTCTTTTCAGACAGAAACTCCATCTGCCCTTATTTTGGCACCAACACGGGAGTTAGCAATTCAGATAGAGAGACAAGCTAAAGAACTGATGGCTGGTTTACCAAACATGAGAACAGTTCTTCTGGTAGGAGGTTTACCGCTGCCACCACAGCTTCACCGTCTCAAGCAAAGTGTTAAGGTAAGAACTATAGCGTAGAAAGATCCTGTGGAGAGTTACATTTTCATCACATTCTCAGAAAAGAAGAATGTTACTGTTGACATGCATGGACACACAAAGATATGTTTTTCCTAAGTCTAAACTGCTAAAGTAATTGTTAGCTATTGAAATTTTTGCAGTAATAAGGTTTTTTGAGTTTTTTTACATTTTGATGTCTGATTAAATGTAATGGTTTTTTTTTGTTTTGAAAAATTTTCATGCATAATATTGCTGCTTTCAAGACTGAAATATGCTGTTTTATTAGAAAAGGAGTTGCAATTTGCAGGAATAATAGTTTGTTTTTAATGCAGATTGCATTTCTTGTATTAAGACAATAATTATAATTCCATTAGAGTTCTAAAAGGTCCCTTTCCTTTTGAGGCTTCATAATTTTTTAAGTTATCTATAAAAGTTTTAAGATTTATTTGAACTTAAGTAATTTCACTAATTAGTGCCCTTCTCACGCATGTGCTGTAACTTTACGGTTTTTCTAGGAGTCATCTGTCCTTTCATGGAATTTCTAACTTCTTTGTTTGTTTGTTTGTTTGTTTTGTTAGGTTATAATAGCAACACCTGGAAGACTTCTTGAGATTTTAAAGCAAAGTTCTGTTCAACTGCGTGGCATAAAAATTGTAGTGGTGGATGAAGTAAGTATTTATTTGGGCTGTATTGCCTATACAGAGAGGTCCTTGAAGAGTCAGTCAAACTGATTAAACCTACGGAGTGTTCGTTATAATGATAAAACGTATTTCTTACGAGAAAAAATTCATTTTTTTAACACAATTTGAAATGTCTTTGAACAGTGCGTGTTCTGCTGGCTATGAAAGACTTAGATACCTGATGGGATAATACTACTAGACCAGTGTGAACCATTTGTTTTTAATTTTCTCGCTTAGCTTTGATCGTGACTGAAAATACTCCAGCATTTGGATTACATGCCAGTCATACATATTATAGTTCTTCTTTCAAATTCAAATTTAGGAGTCTGCTGTTTATGGAAAAATCTGGTCCAAATCTAATACTTTTCACTTAGGTGGATACCATGTTAAAAATGGGTTTCCAGCAGCAAGTGTTGGATATTTTGGAAGATGTCTCTCATGATCATCAAACCATACTGGTATCAGCCACGATTCCAGTGGGCATCGAACACTTTGCAAATCAGCTTCTGCACAATTTTGTAAGAATAACAATTGGAGAAAAGAATCTGCCGTGTTCCAATGTTCGCCAAATTATCTTGTGGGTAGAAGAACCATCTAAAAAGAAAAAGCTCTTTGAAATACTTAACGTAAGTGTAATATTTTTCTCATAATCTGTATGTAGTAAAGAGGTGGAGTGAGGTTAAGCATATAACTGTACTAACTAGTTCTGTAGTTCTGCAATGTAGGAGCTTCAAGGGGAGTTTCAGGGACTACTCCATCCCCATCACTCACACCTCCTTCTATGCAGCAGCAAACTATATTTCTGTGTTGGGAACAAATTAAAAATTGCAATTTTGATTTTTTTTTTTTTTTTTTTGTAATCTGCAGTATAGAATCCCAAAGATTTGTACTGGTTATCAGTGAGTGGTAAAGGAACAGGAGTTTCATCTTAAACTTTTATAGCTGCTTTATGGCCTGGGAGCGGTTTGTCATTTTAAAAGTCATTAAAGCAATGGGTGAGAAAGCAAATTTAGATTTTTCTTTGTTTTTCTTTATATCAATAATAGTATATATCTTTTATGAGTACTTTGGGGGTGAATTTTCGAGCGTTGGCTGAAGTTATCCAAGAAGTAAATAAGATTCTTTAACTGAACCTCAGAATTTGAAGAAATCCAGAATTATTTTGTAACATTTAAAGAAACATAAAAGAAAGCTTCTGATTTCTAAAAAATGCATGTATTGATATAAACTTGGGTTCTGAGTCTACAAATCATTATATATTTATGATGTACAGATTGGTATAGTTTCGTGGCTTGTTCCTTCCTTGTTTCTTGGTATCTTATTCCTTCTTATCTTGAACATTTAGTCATCTGAAAGTGTTGTTAATTTTAAGAGATAATGAGCAGAAGAAATTGAATCCAAGATGCTGCTGATGAGCAGCAAACTGTTGTAATACCTCCTTATGTAAACTGTTTAATTTCACAGGATAAGAAACTCTTCAAGCCTCCAGTATTGGTATTTGTGGACTGTAAGCTAGGAGCCGATCTCTTGAGTGATGCTGTTCATAAGATTACAGGATTGCAATGTACAGCTATGCATTCTGAAAAGTCTCAGGTGGAAAGAACAGACATATTACAGGTTTGTGTCTCTTAAAGTTATGGGCATTTTGATAGATTTAAAATGGCCAATTTTTTTTCAAAGGTGGCTTCATATGAATGAGTTAAGTCATAATTTACTGCTTCTCTGCAGTAAAACCTGGAGTATTGCCGGGGAAGAGGAGAGACAGATGGGACCAAGCAAAACTGTAGATAATCCATTTTAAATGCAGATAAATACTGGCGACTATTTCCCAGATTATTTGCTTTGAAATAGGAATTTAAATATGCATTTAACTTTAATTGTGGCTTTGAGTTCTCCTTAATGAGCTCTGTCAATTATATTCCTGTTTAAATCAAGGGGGACCATTCTCTCTTCTGTAATAGAATAATCCCACTGGGTGTGTTTTTACACTGTATAACTAACCCTAACCTTTTTTATTTATTCCTCCCTTACCAGGGATTACTTCAAGAGAAGTATGAAGTTATAGTAAGTACTGGAGTCCTTGGACGAGGGCTTGACCTTGTCAATGTCAAACTGGTAGTAAATTTTGATATGCCTTCAAGTATGGATGAATATGTACATCAGGTAAAGAAATAAATTGCTTAAGCATTATTTGAAAAGTATACTGAAATATGACATCCAGTTATGGACATTTAAATTTAAATGTAAATATAAAGATTATTTTCTTCTTCAGAATGCTGTTTTTTATAGGAAAGGAAGGTAGGTACTGAAAATCTCTTCCGTAAGTCTCTTACATAAATTACTAAAAATCTGAAACGGTGTTTTTATGTTAATAGTGCCCAGAAAGTTGTGAGGCTTTTGTGCTTGAAGGCACTTGAAACTCCGTAGGACAGGGCCCTGAGCAAAGTGGTCTTTGAAGTTAGCCCTGCTCTAACCTGGTGGGAAGGACCTCTGGAAGTCATCCATTCTCATGAACTCCCGAAGTAATCTGTGTTACCAGCTGCAGTACCCCTCTCTGTTTTTTAATTATCTTTCTGCTAAAGTTTCAAGCAAGTAGTAAATAGATAAAAATGGTCTTTCCTAGCATCAAAACGACTAGTATTAACATACTATCTCTTCCTAAATAGAGTGGCTTTGTATATTCTTTCCTAATTTGTTCAAGCACGTTGGATAATACTGAGAAATAATTTTATGTTACTAGAATATTGCAAAGAAGGGGCTTTTTTTATAATCACGCGTGTACATATTGTGCTTGATACAAGATACATGTATATGGCATTGGTGTAATAAACATTTTTTAAAACGTTTTGTTGGGACCAGATTTACTGTAAGCCTTTGCCCATAGGCTGTATCATATATCTCAGTATCAATATTGGATTTCTGGTATGTACCATAAGCCAGTAGTAATTTTAGATTGCATTTAAGCTAAAGCTTCAAATCTGCATATCCTAAATTCAGGAAGTTGATTATAACTTTGTGCTTAGAGGATGAGATAAAAGAGATTTGGCCTTGTCACTTTGGTTAGCTGATGGTTTATTACAGAAAATAAACTTTAAGGATGTTTGAAGGATTTCCATTTAATATTGATAATTTAAAATGAGTTTTTGCTTTTTTAGGTTGGACGAGCAGGGAGGTTGGGTCACAGTGGAACTGCTATTACTTTTATCAATAACAACAGCAAGAAGCTTTTTTGGGATGTTGTGAAGAGAGTAAAACCAACGGGCACCATTCTTCCCCCACAGCTGCTTAATTCCCCATATCTTCATGACCAAAAGAGAAGGGAACAACAGAGACTTAAACAATTACAGAATAGCCTTGTAACAGGAGATAACATTATGGACGTTATTAGAAAACATGACAAAAATAATTATCAGAGGTAATAAAGATATATTTACAGTTATCTTATGTAATTATAATGAAAGTGTGATTAAAAACCCCTATGGAATTATGATGCCTTGTATATTGCCTTTTTCAAAGAAGTTTCTGAGTTCGGTTTTTTTAAGGAGTCTCATTTTTATCTCCTCTTTATTTTGAAATACAGACTATTTTGTGTTTGAATTACAGTAGCGCCTAGTAATAACACTCTATGTAACCCTTTTTCAAAACCAGTAGTCTTTGGTCTTGCTTGCAACATAAACTGAGAAGATACTCTTTATTTTGTTTTAATATTTCTGAATAATCATTTCAGACTTCTCGTGAAACACACCCTCCTGGTGATTTTTATGCCATTATATTGAGATCAGATCTCTGCAAAGGACACACCCCTAAAAAAAATATTGGTGGCAGATTAGTCTCTGAAAACAAGCCTCAATCTTTTCCTGTTAGTTTATGTAAGAGCTTCCACGGGGAATGTTTCCAGGAATCCTCAGTGTCCTCTCTGGGGGTTTCTTGTGAACATTCTTGTGAACTTGTATACGGGAGTTTTGTTTGCAAACAGTACTGCGAGTTCAGTTTCTCCTGTATTGCCTGTGGACCAAATAAAAGTCCTGCTCAAGCACTTAGCATTAGCAGAAATACTAGTATTAATATAGCTTCATTGTGAAGAAATAGAATAAACCATGTAAGCTAAATAAGAAATTTGTGTTCTTATTTAATGAAACATTATAGTTAATGTCTGGCTGATCATATGTACTTATTTACCGCTCATTTATGCATAACTTGACATGCTCTGACAGCAGATGCTGTGTCATTTTTTTTCAGGAAATGAGACCAAAACTGTATTAAGATAGTGTTGTACAGCTTACCATCCAAAGTCTGAGATAGGCCATAATCAATATATTATTTTTTTTTCCTAGACTGAGGCTTGAGAAATTAAGTTTCATGCTGCTGTGGTGATGCCTCATCCCTTTTTGGCAGGCTGAGATGTCCCAGGTCATGTCACATATGCACTGTGTGTCTATTCTTTGGCCAAAGGAAAGCAATATGGTAGACTGATGCAGGTAGTGAATTTAATTAGTTCTTAAAAGCTTTCCCCAACTAGAACAAAAAAGAGCGGGCCTTACCTGCCCCAAGGCAGATGACCTAAACGTGGCGCTGGTTCCAGGGGCTCCTAACAGTAACAGATTTATATAGTTATTAATGACAAACTCCTAATATGAATTATTAATCTGAGATGCCATGTTTATTATGATTTCTACTATTTTATGTGCACTGTTGCTACTACTTTAACATAATCCCACATGGGGAAAAACAGGTTTTTAGCACCCCCCCAGCCCTCCCCCGTGCTTTGTCTTTTGTCTCCCTCTGCTGGAATTTTTTTAAGCTTTTTCACATTAACTCAGTTGTGCAGTATTTATAAATGCCAGATCTTTTATAAAACGTATTTCTCCTTCAGCAAGCGGCCAGCGTTTATACGAAGCGGTACTCGATGGCTTTCCTCATCCCGCAATCCTCAAACTTTCCAGCGATCCCCTTGTTTCTGACAGGTGAGCCGCCAAGCCCCGCCTTCGGCGTGCAGCTCGCTGCCCGTGCCCCGCGCTGCGGGGCAGCTCCGTTAATCGCCGGCGGCTGGAGCGGGGCCGCGCCGGCCCTTCCGGGAGTGACCGACGGCCGTTCCAGGGCTCCCTGCCCTGCCCGGGCGGTGGCAGCGGCGCCCCGCCCCCTTCTGACGCACTGCTGGCGGGAGCCAATCCCCGCGTGCCCGGCGCATTCAAACGGGGCAGGGAGGCGTCTCGAGCGGCGTCTCGAGCGGCGTCTCGAGCGGCGGTGAGGAGGGCCTACCCTGAGGTGAGGTGAGGGATGGGGCTCCCGCCCCGGCCCGGGGTGGGTGTCCCTGGGGCCGTCCCGTGGGATGGCGGGCCGTTGTTTCGGGAGCCGCGGAGTTGGGTGGGCAGCGCGGGGTGGCAGACAGTGCCCCGCGGAGCCCCCTCAGGCCCGCTCGGCCGTCGCCCCGCCGCCCGCCTGTGGCCGCGGGCGGGCTCGGCCACCCGGCGGGGCTGAGGGGCGCCTTCAGCGGGGCGGTGGTAGAATAGATCTGTGGCCGTGCCGAGAGGCTTGCGGGGTTTCGCCTGAAGAGGGTGGGTTTGCTGAAAGATAGCAAAGGTACCCATTTCTCCTATGCTTTCGCCTGGCTTTGAACGCTTGCGTTTCATCTCTAATTAGTACTCGTAATCAATTAGCAATTATGAACAAGCGTACTTTTAACAAATCTTGAACCTTATTTTGGAATGAAGGTGCTTTTAATGGGGAGATAAATTTTCTTCTACAGAAAAGCGTTGTGAATATTTGCAAGGCACAACTATAGCAACAGGAGGGGAGAACTTCTCTTCTTATACTAGTTATTTTAAAACTGAACAGGAAGAATGGAGTTTTCCAAAAAAGCTAAAGCAATTAATGGCTTACAATCATGTTTCTTTATTTACTGACTGCTAGATGGAACCACAAAATGTGTATTTTACAACTCATGTAACATAAGTAGCTTCCTGTATCAAACTGGATTGAACAATAAATATATTGTGGTTTGAAATTCTTGAAACTTTCCTTGCAACTCGAGCTATGGAAACTTGCTGCAGTCATGACACATGTAGAAGCGGATATAATCACATAAATTCTGAGAGTGCTGCAAGAGCAATAATTTAAAAGTGTAGTATTAAAAGAAACTTCTTGTTGGAGCAATGGTTGAATGGTTGCTTCTACATCACTTGCTCTCATCTTGCTTTCCTTTTTTTCTCTGACACTGCTGCTTTTTGTTAATGATGTATGCAATTTTTGAAGGATCTAAGGCAGGTGATTTCCTGTTGACTTTAGTAGCAAATTAATTGCAGCTGTCACGTCTGTAGTGGGTAGTGATGTTGAAGCTGTAACAAGGTGATAACTATGATGAATATGCAACAGTGAAAGCATGCTTTTCTGTATAGGTTGGTTATATATTGCTATCTAAATAATTACATGTACAATGGATGTGGAATACATTTTACAGTTTTTCTTCTGTCACCTAGGCTAGGTATCTTTTTGTTTTGCTATGCATGCATGTACTGTAGTGAACCAGAACAATGTCCAAATGTATTGTAATAGTCATCTCTATTAACTGTCCTATTGTGATACTGGGTTTTTTTATCAAAATCCTGAAAAAAACAACCTGCTTTCTGTGTTCACAGATTTCCTATTCCTTGTTACTAATTTTGTTGTTATATTGGAATCTGTTAATTTTGAAACACTACAAGCATAAATAGTAGTCAGTGAATGGAGGTATGATCTTGAATTCCCTTTCTTTGGGGGGATCACGATAGATCATTTGGAAGAAATGTCCATGGTGATGTTTGTTGGTAAATAATTAGATCATTCTTTGTACCAACTGGTGTTTCTTTGTGATGTTTGGTTTATTTTGTGAAAAAAATCATAGAACTCAATAAATGAAATCAAACAGCCTACTACTGGCAGAAGCAGTCATTCACGTACAGAAGAATGACTTTTTTTTTTTTTTAAGTGCTGGAGGTGAAAGGGCATACTAATTTCTATTAATGTTTGGGGACGTATATTTACTGCAGTATATGTGAAGAGCTCCCCATGCACCAAAACATAACTCCCACTGGACATGAGCATCATAAATTTTTGCTTTGTCTCCCCAGATTCCATAAGAAGAAGCAACTAGAAATAATCTTTCAGTAAAGGTGTTGTACCTATTAAAAACCTAATGTTAGCTTGCTGGAAGATAAAATGCCTATTTACACAGTTCCTGCAAGAAGTCTCTCTGAAGGACAATGTACTACCCCTTTGCAGAAGAGTTCTTCACAGAATACTTTTACCAGCAGCAAAGTGACTGAGCAGCAGTTGAAATCACAAATGTCAGGAGAAGAAAAGGATAGTCTACTTTCATGTTCTCAGAATAAGACTGAGGAAGTAAACAGGACTTACGTGATTTCAGCCTGTACAAAAGTGAGTGACACATCAACTGCATTTAAACTTGAAGGCAGATTAACACTCCAGAGGAGAACTGGAGTGAGCAAAAAATCGTTGTCCAGTAGTGAACAATTGCATACAGACACAACACAGGGCACGGAAGTTAGACAAACAGAGAAAAAACTTACTCTGCAGAGGCGTGTGAGGACTGGCTCTGTAGGGAAGAGTAAAACTAATCACAATATTGTGCCTGGAATAGAAAATAATGTTGTTGCCGCACAAAGAAATGACAAGATTGCACTTCCACCAAATATTAATAATAACGATACCTGTGATGTTAAACCAAGCTTTAAATTAGCTGAGGGTCAGCCAAGTATGAAGTTACAGTGTAACCTGAACAGCAAGGGTTCCTTCAGCTTTGCTGATGGTCTGTGTGAAAATGAGAGCTGCATGCGTTCAAAATATAGGACAAGCGCTGCTGACGCAAAATTTCGAAATGAAGTTCCTAAATCAGAACAATTGGTTTCCTCAAAATATATTAATAGGATATCAGGAGAACAACTGAATGGAAAAGGCGATATAAATAAGCAAGCTGGAAAGAAAAAGTTGCAACACTTGATTATAAAACATAACAGTTTGGAAAGAGCAAGGACACCAATGAAAGGTTCAACAGAAGGGTTTAAGCTTACACCAAAGAACCGCACTTCTCAGGATCAGCCATCTCTGTCTGCATCAAATAAACAAACACCTCATCTTCAAATTCTAGCCAAGAAGAAAACTAGTGTCGCCAGCTCTCCTTCTGTGAGTAGAAGTTCAAAACCAAAAGAGAACACAGAAGCTCTAGCTGAGAGCACCAGCACCAAGAAAGATGTTTTCATAGTGGAAAACAGCAAAGTGATTGTAGCTGTGCGTGTGCGGCCTTTCAATAACAGGTTTGTATCCTGGACTTATTTTTGATGCTAATAGTAGCTTTTATAGTGTGTGTTGATTCCTGCTTTGTATTTTTTGACTCATTTAGTCATTAACTCAGTAAGGATATAATACATACTTTGAAATTAGCTGGTATTTCATGCGACATCAAGATAAAGATATTATTAAGAGATTGAATTCACTTTATAGGCATTTGGGGCTATTTTTTTTACATATTCATTAGCTGAAGTATTTTGAACTTGACTACTTTGTATGTTCACCTAACATTTTTAAGAATGATTACCAAGCTTTTTCTTTTCTGTAAGGCTCTTGATTGAAATGACTAACTTAAAAAATATAACTTACATTTTTTAATTTTTTTCACCCTTCCATTCAGAGAGAAAAATGAAAACTCGCTCCCTGTAGTCTCAATGAGTGGTTCAGAAACAGCTGTACGAAAAGCAGCCACAAACCAAGTTTACAGCTTCAGTTATGACTTCTCTTTCTGGTCTTTTGACAAGTGTCATCCTAATTTTGCAAGCCAAGCAATGATTTACAAAACTTTGGCAGTGCCACTCCTAGAAAGAGCTTTTGAGGGATATAATACTTGTCTTTTTGCTTATGGACAAACTGGTTCTGGAAAATCATACACGTAAGTTCTTAATAATAATTGTTAAAATTCTGTAGTAGTTGATTGTTATGCAATGTAGTCTTGAAAACAGATTATAGGGAATAGATTTCATAATTACTGAATTGTGTTAAAGTGTTTTTGCCTATTTAAAAAAAATTAAATAAAAATAATTAAAACAATATTTATAATAATTGAGACAGGTGTAGAATATCTTTATGTGTTTGACACTGACCTCTTTCTACATCTAGTGAGGAAAACAAAAGCTCTTTCAAGAGATCTTAGTGAAGAAAAACCTTTATTAATGCTTCTCAGACTCTTCCTGTGCTGTTCACTGCTGTTTGTTATTTTGTGTGTGAAGTGACGTGTTCTAAAGTATATTGTGCTTTTGTGACCTCTGGACATCAGCTTGTCTAACTCCCTGTGCAAACAAGCAACAATTTAGATCAGGTTTATTTCTGTTGGTTATTACATCTGTAACTTAGGAACAGATGGCATTTCAACTTTAGAGCTATACAATTAAGACTAAAACTAGCTATAGAGGGTTACAAAACTGAACTAGCAGTTTTTTGTGTAACTACAGGATGATGGGATTTGATGAAGACCGAGGAATAATTCCAAGACTTTGTGAAGATCTTTTCACTCGAATAGCACAAATGGACAAGCAAGAGGTAGTATATTTATGCTATTGACCTTACATTGAATTATGGAGAAACTGATGCGTTTCATTATTTTAATACCCGTTTCATTCTTTCATTTCATACCTTAGGGCTGATCCATTTATTAATGTCTTTGCCAGTTCAAATCTGATTTCTGCTAGTAGTTCTGATTAACAGGGTTCCCTGAATAGCCAAAATCAACATTATTTTGCTTCCTTAATGACGATAATGTAAAAAAGAAATATGGGCATTATATTTTTGATGTGTCACTAGACTACGATTCTTTCCTTGATATAGCATGTCTTATAAGATTTATGTAAGGAAAGGTAAAAAGAAATCCTAATGGGTTTTCAGTGGAAACATAAAATAGAGCAAAAAAAAAAAAAGAATTTATCTTTAAACACTGTCACATATCAAAGCAAAATACTCTAAAGTACTCTAATTCTAGATCAGAATTCTTGCTGAAATAAAAAAAAAAATCCACTAGCCCCATCTGGATTTAAAAAAAAAAACAACAACAAAACTTTAAAATTTTCATTGTACATAATGTTTTATTTTCCTCTCTATTTTGAGACTAGATCTTTATTTGTACTATACAAAAGAGTTGTCTTCTGAGAGGGCGTGGGAATGTTTCATCTGATCACAATGTGTGATTTGAATTCGTGTCTTACACCTATGGTATCTGGATTTAAAAGCAAGAAGGTAGTAGTCCTTTCCAGAGTGTTTTAGTCACAGAATACCAGGTTGTAAGGGACCTCAAGGTTCATCTGGGCCAATCTTTCTCAGCAAAAGCACAGTCTAGACAAAATGGCCCTGCACCCTGTCCAGCTGAATCTTGAAAGTACTCAATGATGGGGAATCCACCACTTCCCTGGGGAGATTATTCCAGTGGCTGATTGTTCTCATTGTGAAAAATTTTCATCTTGTGTCCAATCAGAATCTCCCCTAGAGTAACTTGGACCCATTACCCCTTGTCTTCTCCACGTGCCTCCTTTTAAAAAGGGAGTCTCTATCTTCTTTGTAGCCACCCTTTAAGTACTGGAACATGGTGATAAGGTCTCCCCTAAGCCTTCTCTTCTTAAGGCTGAACAAACTCAATTATCTAGGCCTTCCCTCATGTGGCAGGCTTCCCAGTCCTGTGATTGTCTTTGTGACCCTTCTCTGGACCCTCTCCAGCCTGTTCACATCTTTTTTTATATTGTGGGGACCAAAACTGAACACAGTATTCCAAGTGTGGTCTAACAAGGGCTGAGTGGGATAATGACTTCTTTGTCTCTGCTGGTGATGCCCTTGATGCAGCCTGGCATCCTGTTGGGTTTCTTTGCCACCCAGCACACCATTAACTCATATTGAGCTTGTTGTCCACCAGGACTGCCAGGTTCCTTTCTACAGAGCTGGGTTAGATCCCAGCCTGTGCTGCACTCTTGCATTAAGTTTTCCAAGGTGCAAGATCTTACACTTGTCCTTGTTGAACTTCATGAAGTTCTTGTTTGCCCACTCTTTCAGCCTATCCAGGATTTCCTGCAGGACAGCTTTCCCTTCTGAAGTGTCCACTTCCCCACTCAGTTTGGTATCACTGGCAAAATTCATCAGGGTACACTTGATTCCATCATCCACATTACTTATGAAAATAGTAAATGGTGTTGGGCCCAGTATTGATCCCTGGGGGACCCCACTTGTGACAGACTGCCAATTTGAAAAGGAGCTAGTTGCCACCACTGTAATGAAGGGTTACATTCTGTTGCTGCCCCTAATAATTGGCGTAGTGATGGTAAATTTAGAGAATCTAAATTTTAAGCTACTAATTTCATGTCTTAAGAAAAAAAGACCTTAACTGAGAGTGCAGGTATGCAGGGTTGGTTTTTCTTTGTGGAAATTCTTCCAGTATATTTCTTTTTCTGTCTGATGATTGTTAAGGATTTCTAAGACTGAATTTCTGGTACAGAATCACTTTTGAGGAACCAGCCTGACTACAGTACAGTGCCTGAGGTTTGAGTTGTGCATCTAAAGCTTTCTGTAGTATTAACACAAATCGTAACTCGTGGTTAGAAACTCTGAATGTCTTGTGAAATTGTGAAAATGATTAGAAGCTTATATTCACATTCTTTCTTGGGTAAAGAATATCTGATGCAAAACATGTTGGTGACAAAGGCTGTTCTTTGGGTTCTTTTCCTCTGTATAATCGTCCACGTCTATAAAGACTGATTTGCAGGCTGGTAGACCTTAAAATTCAGTTGAACTTATACAGGCAAACTTTTCTATTTTTAACTCTTCCAAATTTCTTTATCGCTTTATGATTGGATTCTTGACTTTGAATCCTAATACCAGTTATCATGTAGTATTCTGATCCTACAGTAGATTTGATAGACACTAAGAAATCTTAGAAGGTTATTAATTACTGAGTTTGACAAGAGTCTAGCTTCTAAAAGAGGCTGACCTGATAGATGTTTGTTATTCCTTTGCTTATGCATTGTGAATAGTGATTCTATTGCTGCACATCGTCTTGAATCTTGTATTTCTTCAATGTTTTAGGGGTTTTGCTACAATCTTCCTTGTCTTTTAAAGGAAATTCCATTTTATTTAAAAAAAAAGAAAAGAAAAAAAGACCTGGATGCCTTCAGAGGAAGGAGTTGTGTTTTCATGAAGTTTGTTGTTCAGTACTTCTTAAAATTGGTGTAGGTAGAATCAAGGTTTCTCTTTCTGTTAGGTTGTTCTGTTCCATGTCAAGATGTTGACAATATGACAGTCCATGCATTCTCGGTTACATGTATCATGCTGTGGAAGCCCAGTCCCTAAGGGAATGAAACTACTGCAGGTGCAAACAAAACTGTATTTTCATGTAGTAAAAACCCAACAATGAAACTTCTGAGGTGGATGTACGTATGGTTTTTTTTCCTTAAGCTTGATAACTATCATCTGGGAATGGCTGTGGATAGAATTCCAGTAAGTCGTATTCTTGACAATAGCAGATCCCTAGTTTAGAAAATAATTTCTCTAGGAAAGTCCCTTCAGTAAAAATTCTTGTAACATTAAATAGTAGGATCTGGTAATCTAGGTTAACTTTTGAAACAAAGGATGATGAAAATGTTTTGTGGACTATATTAATAACTTTTTCATTATTAATTTTATTAGATTTTGTATCATCTCGAAATGAGCTTTTTTGAAGTATACAATGAGAAAATTCATGATTTGCTTGTCTTTAAAGCTGAAAGTGGACAGAAGAAACAACCGGTAAGTTTCTCACAGAAACAAGTATATCCATAATCTCAAAGTAGTGGCATTTATTCTGTAAGCAAAAATGCAGAAATGACAAGTGATCATTGTTTTGTTATCTGAGTACCTTAGATTGTTGTGAATAATGGGATTTCAGTAAAAAAGGAAATTTAACTGTATGACTTCAAGCAAAATGATTGCCACTTCAGAAATGCTAAAAAAAAAATCTTGCTGAAATAAAGCAAAAAAGATTCAGTAGAATCTCTCAAAATTGTTGTTAACATCTCTCCTTCTCTGCAAAATGGTGATTTTATCAGCTTTATAAAAATTCCTTAAAATATTACTTATCTAAATCTCCAGATTATATTAAGACTCTTCAGTGCAATATAATTTGAGTTATAATCTTGTAATTTAAATGGAGTTCTAAAATGGAAGGATAACAATGTCAGGAGGCTTCCAATGATGTCTGGGGTGAGGGGGGGGTGGGTGTGAAGAGGAAGGAAAAAAAAAGAGTGTTTGCCTAATTGTATTTGATCCATCAGTCTCTTCAATTCTCACTGTACTGAACTGTCCATCCACTTTCTGAAAATATTTGTATATTGTTTATCTCTTGGGATGCCTGTTTGCCACTGCCTCTACGTATCTAATTGCAGTCCATAGTATACTATAGCATATACTTGTATATACTTGTTAATATTTGCAAAGGGAAAATTTTCCTCACTTAGTTTCCAATGTGTATTTACATTGCCCAGCTACAGAAATCTACTATCAAATAAGAGCTTAGGACCAAGATGGATTTCTTTCAGGCTCTTTGCCCTGGATAATTTATGGCTTAGAGCCATGGGGCTGTCAGGAAGTTCCTTTTCTCCTGTTGGTTGGTTGTTTCCCAAGAAGCTGGAGGAGTGAAAGGGGAAAAAAAAAATAAATCGGTGACCTGATTAACTAGTCAAGGATCAACAGTTAAACTAGTTTAGCTAGTTTTTAATGCTTGTGTGTTAGAATATGTAGAACCATAAATTAAAGACATTTGTGTTAAGTAGGGGAGGTAGGGAAGGAATTTATCATGTTTGACTTATTAAAAAAAAAAAAAGTACTTTCTGTACTTTGACGTGAACAATATACTGGCCACTTGTGTGTAAACTATGAGTATTAGTTTATGGTAAAGAAAATATACTACAGTCAGCTTGTTGTTGAATTAAGTCCTTTACCTGAAATTGAGACTTACGTGGACTAGTTATATAGAAGGAAAGACTATACTGTCTTGTTTGTAGTAGGAATGCTTTCATCTGAGTTTTGTCAGTGATCTTGAGGTAAGCTATTTAACTTGAAAACATGATAAATTTATGTAGCAGAAAAGATACTTTTTTTTTTCTTATGTAAATATCTTCTATAAGATACATATTCTTGCAGCTAGCCCTGTGAGCAACGGTCTGGTGCAGTCTGCTGTGATTTCTCAGGCAGCAGGAAAAATTCAATTGTTGGTATTTTCCTGAAAATATTGTTCTAGGGATGTTATTGTTCTCTCATACTAGGCATGTAGATAGATTTTCTCTTAATTTTAAGTTATTGCCGAGTGCTAGGTCTAACTAATGCACTTCTAATAATTTTTTTTTTTTAATTATTCACACCAGCTTCGTGTAAGAGAACATCCGGTGTTAGGACCATATGTGGAAGGCCTGACAGTGTAAGTCTTAACTGTTCTTATTTTAATAGATGTGTGGTATCATCCTCTGTATGCTTATTATCTTGAGGCTCTGTGAAAGCTTGTGTACTCACCAGTAAATTAGGCAAGATCTTAGTATTTTGTAGCTTTACAAAAATGAGTACCCATGTCTAGCTCACCTTGACATATTTCCTTTAGTGTATTGCTTTAGTGAAATAAGTGTGTGACAGTCTAAAGACAACTGGTGCTTTCATAGTGTTTGTATTGTGTCTGTACCTGGGGAAATGTGTCAGAACTCAGGCAGCAGGGAAAACTGTACAAAGAAAAGAGTCTGAACCCAAACTTTTCTTTTTCCTCTACCTTAGGAATGTTGTCAGTTCTTACTCTGATATCCAGGTAAGAGTTATTTGGTTACCAAAAGGGAATACAAATATTGCCATTTGCGCCTTCCTTCACTGCTGAAAACTAAATTCCATGAATGGAACAAGAATGCTTCACAGACTGCTCAGTAGTCTATAATATTTCAGCTGATTAAAAGGATAATGAAGACTAGTCCTATATAATGGAGCTAAGTAGATGGATACAGGCAAGTGTCACTCTCTTCACACGGTTATCTCTTAAACTTAAGTTTTAATTACTCCCTTATAGAGTCATCATTTGGGTTAAGAACTTTATTTGCAAACATTCTAATCTTCAGTTTAATCCTGACTTTCATTTCTTACAGAGCTGGCTTGAACTAGGAAATAAGCAGAGAGCAACAGCTGCTACAGTAATGAATGACAAGAGCTCTAGATCTCATTCTGTCTTCACTCTTGTCATGACGCAAACCAAGGTATTGCTGGGTATTTTTCTATCTGTTCAAATGAGGTAGTAAAAAGTTGTTTTGTGTGCTGCCTAGAAAATTGTTGTGAGAATATACTTGAAGATTAATAAAGCACAGGTCATTTTATCAGGGCTTTCTACACAGAAAAACTTGATTTATTTTACATGCTTTGAGTAAATTCTGATGTCTCTGTGCTACATGTATTTAGTTAGAACAGCAATATAAGTATGTCTAGAATGGCAGATCTAGGAGTAGTTACAAGCTTCCGAGTGTGAGTTTTGAGATGTAACTGGAATCCAAATTGAGGACAGACCTAATTTTACATTGCTGACAACACAGCTTCTAAGAAGGTTAGGCTATGCAAGGTGGATAGCTGTGCTGAGTTCTGCAGGTGATGAGCTGGGACAATTGTAGGAGATGCAGTGTCTGCTCAGTTTCAACACAGTTCACTTAGCAAATGTTTCCTTGCTTCAGGAAGGTGTCTCACCCAGGTGTCTCCAGGATATAGGTGCTACAACTTCTCATCTGATTTACAGATGTGTAAGAGACAAAACCTGACTTGGTGAGATAAGCCTAAAAAAGGAAGTGAAATAAGTAGACCTCCTCAGAAGTCTACAGACTGTCAATTTTGTCAATTCACAAATAACTTGTTGGTTTGGGTTTTTGTTTTATTTTGGTTGGTTTAATTTTTTGGCCCATTTTCCTAATCTTCTCCTTCCTTCTTCCCCTCACCATTCTCACGGCTAGATTATTTCTTTTTTCTATCATAATTAGTCCTGAGACGTTTCCACTGACTGCTTAGCTCATCTTCATTGGTCGAAGTCAGGAACAGCTTACTAGTTTCTTTGGGAATTGGGTAGCCGCAATAGTCAAACTTCAGACCCAAACCCATAATTTGATAATCTGTATCTTTGTATGTTATGCTTATAGATTTATTTAACTGCAAACAATTGATACTATGGCTAAAAGTCTGAACTTAGGTCCCTTCAAGGGATGTGTATGAAGGTATCCTGTCAAAAAGTAAATGGAAGTGTCAATTTTTTAATGTATTTAAAATGGGCAGCTTATTAGACTTCTGCTTGTCCTCCGGCTGTTTATTTTGGTTTGAATGCAAACATCTCCCTTTTTTTACAGGTAGAATTTGTGGATGAAGAACAATGTGACCGTAGGCTTACCAGTCACATAAATCTAATAGATCTAGCTGGCAGTGAATGCTGCTCGACAGCTCAGACCACAGGAGAAAGGCTGAAGGTAAACCAAGACTGGAAATCTGTGGGAAAGGATTGACTCCAAAGAATACCTCTAAACTCCAAAGCATCCTCACCTTCCAGGACTCTTGGGCAGGAGCTATAATTATAAAAGGACGTAGCCCTTATGCTTATAAATATTGCATGGCATTTTGCCAGTGGGGGTGGGTGGCCTTAAGAAGCTGTTTTGACTGTGCAATATGCAGGCCAGATCTTGCTTAGACAGCACTCCCCATGCTGTGCGGGCCTCATGATCCTTAAGGAGGAATGAGAAAAACTGCCCGCGTGACTTTCTGTATCATGAGTTGGATATCGCAGGGAGTTGGGGGGTGCCCTTTTTGGGGGGCATTTCAGTAAACAGGGTTTCTAATAAGAGACTTTCTTTCAAGCTGCCTTCATAAGCTTGATGGTTCTTAACACTGCTTATTTTAAAGCCAGGGTTTCTCTTCTTTCCAAATGAAGATCACTTAGGATACTCTTGCATCTGTCTTTAATCAGTGGTGACATTTAATATGGTAAAGCTGTACCATACATTGAATAAGCACAATTAAATCAACAGTACAGTCAAAAACGTCACAAAAGAAAATACAACTGTATTATAATTATTTTTATTTTTGCTTTGTGTAGGAGGGTGTGAGTATCAATAAATCACTGCTAACCCTTGGAAAGGTTATTTCTGCACTCTCTAAACAATCTCAAAATGGAAATAAAACTTTCATTCCTTACCGGGAATCTGTCCTTACTTGGTATGTACACTTCAGAATTTTTTATATAGAAGTAAAGGCTTTCTCAGATTATGGATTCCTCTTCTGTTCAGAAGGCATTGCTTCCTCTCCCTCTCTCCCTCAAATGGTCTATGGAGGGAAGAAATTAGCTTGTTGCATCGGGTAAAGAATAAACAGGACTTTGGTTTGTCTTTGAAGTAGTTCACAATCACTATTAAATAAGTAGCGAGACCCTAGATACTTTGTATTTAACCTGTTCAGATTGAGAAATTTAATTTTTATTTCAATGTGGGATCCGGGGATTGACTTCTACTCTCCTATCGAATGAAGGTTATTAAAGGAAAGCCTTGGTGGAAATTCACAAACGGCTATGATTGCCACAGTAAGTCCAGCTGCCAGCAGTACAGAAGAAACGCTCAGCACTCTTCGCTATGCAAAACAAGCTTGTTCAATTTTCAACATTGCTAAAGTAAATGAAGATGTGAATGCCAAGCTAATCAGAGGTGAGGTTGACATTTTCAGTCTTTGAGGGCTTTTCATTTGCGTGCTTTTAACTTATTGCTCCATAAGAGTTTTTACTACTAATAATCTATTGTGTTGACTGACTAGTTGTCAAATACAACCTAGGATATTTTCCTTTTAATATTATTATTCTTTGTGGGTTGGTTTTTTTCCAAAGGGCAGATGATATCTTAGGCTATACTTGAGAACCTGGAATGGGGGAAGGTGTTTAACATTTCATTTAATAACAAGATGAATTTTCTAGTATGCTACTGAAATGTCTAAACCCCATTTTGCCTCAATTTTTTATGTGTACTGTGTGTCTGGTTTGTTTAATGTAGAATTGAAAGCTGAAATTGAAAAACTGAAGGCAGCTCAGAAAAGTGCTCTCAACACTGATCCTGAAAAATACAGACGTTATTTGCAGGAAATAACATCTCTGAGGTTAAAATTGCATCAGCAGGAGAGGGACATGACAGAAATGCAAAGGTTGGGCAGTCATTAATGTCTTCTTTTAAAATAGAAATGGTTAAATTTATATGCTGTAATTTTTCTCCTAATATGTTGTATTATTTTCCCCTTGATATATCAAGGGCCTGGAAAGAAAAATTTGCACAGGCAGAAAAAAGGAAGTTAGAAGATATAAAAGAATTGCAGGTAAGTTTTCTTTCTTCACTTTCTATAGGAGATAGTACAAAAAATACAACATCAACAAGCCTTGCAGAAGAATTAGAATAGCTGTAATATTTGGTTTCCTTAATACTATTCTTTTAACAGACTACTGTGATTTCGTAGAAATAAATAATATAGACATTTGAATGCACGCAGTAAATTGGGGTTTTTTTTATGCAGAGCTCTCTTTTTATCTAGAAAGCAGGAATTGCATTCAAAATGGACAATCATTTACCAAACCTTGTCAATCTCAATGAAGATCCTCAGCTTTCTGAGGTGCTGTTGTATATGATCAAAGAAGGAGAAACTACAGTTGGAAGGTATACACCAAATTCAAAACATGATATCCAGCTTTCCGGAGTGCTAATTGCTGATGACCATTGGTATGTAGTAGTTTTTTAATACTTGAACTGAGAGTAGGAAATATTTCTTCTCACCCTTCCCTTCCTTCTGGAGTCAGTCTTCCTTTTGCCAGTGACAAAATATGGTTTTCTAACCAGGAAAATACTATTTAGGGATAATTTTGGTAGTGTTCAAGGTTTAAGGTAACTTCTTTCTGTTCCCTCTAGAACTGTGTTAACCAAGGTAGTTAAGTTTCTTTATTAATTTCATTTATGTTGCAAAATTTTCTATTCATGCAGAAATGCTGGAGAAATGCTGTGTGATAACTCTACTACATTAAGTTCAGTGGAAAAACCCTAAAAATTTTTGCTTAAAACTAGGGAGTAATTTAGCCATATTGAATAAATTATGTTTAAAGTACGTTCTATGCAATTGTTCCTAGACAAAATGCTGGAAGAAACTTAACTAATCAATTACAAAAAATATGAAAGAAGTGGGTATGTTGGGAAATTAAGTATTATCAAAGAAATGCTCAGATGACAGTGGATTTTTCTTGGATTTAAATATCGATTCTCTTCCAAAATACAAGTTGTCAGTCATTCATTATGTATGTTGTAACTAAATAGTATGAAGACAATCCATATCTGGAAAAACAATAACAGGACACTATCTGAAGCATGACTTTTAGTCCTTTAAGAAACATCATTTGCAACTAACATAAACTGATGTATAGATATCCCAAATATTTCTTGTTTTCAGTGTTATAAAAAATGCTGTTGGCAAAGTGAGTATTATTCCACTGAGAGATGCAAAGACATACGTAAATGGAAAATGCATTTCAGACCCAACAGTTCTGCATCATGTAAGTAATTGATTTGGTAAGAGTAATATGTGCATGTATGGATTTCTTATCTTTGTTTATATTACAGCTTCATGCTGCAAGTTTCCTTAGAAAGCTCTGAAACTGTAAATACTTGTCTCTTCCTCTTGGATTTCTAGCCCTACCTGTTATGTTTTAAGCACTGTGAATTTGCATATAAACCTAAAAGTTACAGAACAGACATGTTTTTTTGCCCCATTTCCTAATAGGGTGATCGAGTAATCCTTGGGGGAGACCATTATTTCAGGTTTAATCATCCAGTAGAAGTTCAGAACATTAAAAGACCATCTTGTGGGACTACTCTTTTGCATGATGGTCCAAAAGATTTTGAATTTGCAAAGAATGAGCTGCTTATTGCACAGAGAGCACAGTAAGTGTTGTATCTTCTTGTTCAAATAATAAATTGTTGTTAATGCAACTATGCAATAGGTTTAAGAAATAAGAAACTTAAGATTATTAATAATTTCACAATAAGGGAAAGTTGGAAAAGTAGCAAGGTTATCGTTAACTCCATTTTTAATGGAAATGGAAGTCCCAAACTTAGCTGAAATTAATGTAGACCTATAAGAGGTGATCACCGCAATCTAGTCCAGCTTTAAAGAATGTAGACCACTATTGAAGAAACACTGAGCTCCAGGAGTCCTCAAGGTATTGTATTTCTTCCATAACATTTCTGTTCAAGCACAGTGAGTCTGAAATTGACTGTTGATGTTTTAGAGAGATTTAAAGCCTGAAAAACAAATGCCTTGGGGAAAATGAGAAGAACCCAAAGCTACAACTCAGTCTTCTGTGATGATGTAGAATTTGAAAGACAGTGAAGTGCTACTTGTAGTTACTTCGTTCTTGGGAATTATTAACATGCAAAAGTCACTGACTTAAAACTAACTTTTCCGCATCTTAATGTGATTTAGTGGGTTTGTATTACAGTTCTCAATTTTGTGAAAGCTGCATAATAAAATAAATAAGGAAATCAAGTAGACTTTAAAATTCTGGAATGTCTTCCATCTTCACATTTTCCATGTGAAATAAAAAAAATATCTAGGTAAAGTATCAAAGTTGTTTGTAAAAAAACCAACAAAATAAACCCTTATATTTTTAATGTTAAAATTGGAGGGTCCTGTCATGATAGAAGAAAATATTTATACTCTCTGTGCAGCCTGTAAGAGATTAAAACCAGCATTCAAAATATATGATACTTCCACTTTTATAGGCTTGAATCAGAAATTGAAGAGGCACGACTCAAAGCCAAGGAAGAAATGATGCAAAGTGTCCAAATTGCAAAAGAGATGGTTCAGCAGGAACTGACCTCACAAAAAGAAGCTTATGAAAGCAAAATAAAATCACTGGAAGCAGAGGTGGTAAGTTGCTGTTACATCATTACATCAATCATATCAATAAAATAAGACAGAAGCTGTACTATGGAGTTTCTCTTCGTTGTTTTTGCTTTTTGGTTGAGGTGGGGTTTTTTTGGTTTTGCATGTTGTAACAGTGTCTTAGGGAATGTTAATCCTAATATATCTTTTTTTTTTCTTAAAAAAAACATCAACCCAAGGGCATTACTAACCCAAGAAGTTACAAAGTAGGTATCCCCTTTGGAATTTCAGAATTCTAGGCATTTTGGTTTATAGAATTAGCCAAGAACTAAAATGTTAATCCAGTGTGAATTTGATGAGGGTGTACCTTGTACAAGAAAAAAAATCCCTACAAAATCTAACTTATTCTATAAAACTTTTAAATTACTATAGTGCTTTAGTTAATATGGCTTTTTTCTTCCAAGCTTGCATGCTGCTCTGTTAGTCTTCTAAATATTTTTACGATATATAAAAATCTACATAGAATAGTACATCATTGTAAAACAATAATAATGATGGAGTATTTTATTTCTTAAATGGGCTATAGAAAACATAATGTGAAGTTTGTGAACTGGGATGTAACCTTTCATTGCTAACACTGGGCTGAGTAGTCCACAGGGACTGTGTGTTTTAAATGTATTGAAGTGAAAATAAATCTTAATATATGCCTGAGGGATGGATCAGAAATGCTGTAGAAGCAGTATACTGCCTCTCATCTGTCCCCTTTTATATTAGAGAGAAGAATCTCGTAAAAAGCAAATCCAAGAATTGAATAACCAAAAAGCTGCAACTAAAATACAGGAGCTAGAGAAGGCAAAGCAAAATCTTGAGCTAGAACTACGCTTCAATAAGAAACGTTTAGAAATGGAGACCTTAGCTACCAAGCAGGTAACTTAAAAAGCTGTTGCTTTTTTTTTTAATCACTGTGATTTCTGAAGTTTTTTTTCTTCTATTTGATCTTATGCAAGAGACAAAATAGTGTGAATAAACTAATGCTGACCATGTTTCTTATATAATGTGGACTTTTTTGTTTATGTTCGAAATTAGCAATCATTGCCTGTGCCAAAAGTTATGACTGTAAGCATTAATGTAAATAGTGATTGGTTTTTTACTGGTGTTCATGTGTCATATTTGTTGCAGCAGTCAGATATATATTTGCAAGTCAAATCTGACTTTCTTTTAAAGTTGTTTCTTCTTACTTCCATTTTTTTAAAGCGTGTCAATATATCTAAGCAAAACCAGCAAACTGTCAAGAGTTTGAAGATAAAGGGTTTCATATCAATATGGCAGGTGTCCAATATAAATTTCATTCTGCTCTCGGAGTCCATAATGACAACAACTAAAAATTTGTTTAAATAAAGAGTTTTGGAATTTTTTTTTATTCCCCACCCCGCCTTCCTCCAGGCTCTGGAAGACCATACTATTCGTCATGCAAAGATACTTGAAGCTCTGGAAACTGAGAAGCAGAAGATTGCTGAAGAAATACGTAATCTTCAGAAGAATCGTGGAAGTGGAAATAAAACTATGACTAGTATGTATATACATAATGTTAGAAGGGCCATGCTGACTTCTGTTTTGTTTGATGGGCTTGGATTTAGTGGATATGGATCCAGAAACTTTTTCTCTTCTTCTAACACTTCTTTAACCATCCTGAACTATAAGAGCCTTTTGGCTGCTGTGATCCTTTCCGTTCAGAAGTCTTATATATCAGAGATAAAAGCTCTGTTTTAATCACGCTCAGGGTAGTTAGCTGGATATACGTGTAATCTGTATTTACCCTGATTACTTAGAAGTTCTTCCCCTGTCCAGTTGAACTGGTGAGGTGTTAATTCATTGGGGAAACTGAATTAGCAGAATTGATTCCATTTAGTTTCCTATCTCAGATTAGTCTAATATATAGCGTCTCATATTACGCCTGTATTTCTGAAATACCCTTTATCTGACCTTTTATAAAGGCTTATCTTGGCTGTGAGGGTCATGTTTTGTAATGTATTGGGAATTCAGAGAACTATTTTTGGCTAAATTCCATTCAAATTTTTGGTTGTGTTTTCTTTCTTTCTTTTTTTTTTTTAACCCTGAAGTTGTTGCATCACATAGTTTGATCCACTTAATCATTATGTGCTATATTCTTCTTTAGTTCCACTTAACTGGAATTCTCTGAAGCTATCTGTGATGATCAAAGAGGCCAACACCATTAGTAATGAATTAGGGAAAAACACTGTTTTCTACAGGTGAGTAGCTGAGTTAGTTAATTGTAAGATGGTATATATAATGTGTGTGTGTGTGTATGTGTATATATATATAAAAATTGAGGAATGGATTCTGGATGTGCAGTGAGCTCACTGATTTTCTTTTCACAGTTTTGTTAAATTGAATATGACAAATTACTTTTTCAAACTAGCTTTAGTGAAGTGTGTTGTTAATCCTTGATAGTTTGAAATGTGATTTTTCAAATTTGAATTTTAGATCAAGTCTTTGAAGGTATGTCTACAAACAATTAATTTTGGAATGAGTGTGCTTTGGAGGTGAATCTTCTGAAGCCCATGTCCATCCTGCTTTGGTTCACTATTAAAATGGTCCTAAAACACACTAACTGCATTCCTATTGGACAAAACTAAACTGGGGGGTATGTGCCAGCCTCTAGGAGGTGCTCAGTTCACAGGACTACAACAGAAGTAATTCAAAGTAAAAACCTCCAAACATGCAAATAGTGGATATTGAGTTTTGCTCCACAGATCTCTCGCTATGCCATGCTACTTGCTAGTCGTAGCTGAAGAGTGTTCTGGAAGTGGACCTTTATATTGGTCAAGTGTTCTTAGTGTGAGCAGAGATATATTAGTACAGATCTATCATTTCAAAAAATGCTACAGTAAATGCAGGTAAGCCAGGACTTTCTAATAGGTGTATGTATTACTGTGTTTTTCAGATGATGTCTTTTCACATCCTTCAACAAGAACTCTGCCAGTAGAATTTTGTAGTGTATATTTGCTCCTGAGTTTCTTGCGACCCAGGAACTTGTATGCTATTATCTAATTCTGTCTCTGAATGCAGGGATTCCTTTTATCCTTTACATAAAAATAATTTCAATGGCTATGCTAATGTATGCTTGGTGAGATACATGATGTCTCAAGCAGTGTCTGTGTTGGTAATGGAATTTTTATTCTCTGTATAATTCTATCTACAAACACCTTGTGTATTTTTGCAATATGAATAATATTTTTTGTTTTTCTTTTTTTACACTTTCTATATTCTTAGGCACGACAAAATTGATGATAAAACGGGAACAGTGTCTTCTGTTCAGGTGCAGGTTCGTAACATCAAACTAGGAATAGCAACTTACTGGAGCCTGGAGAAATTTGAATGCAAGCTAGCAGCAATGAAAGAACTCTATGAGGTCAGTAACAACTGAAGAAAAAACACTAATAAGTAATATTTTGTCAAAGATAATATTTTGATAATCATACAGGAAGAAAATCTTGGGAATTTTTTGTTAGTCATCTTGAACACCAAGACATCTGATTATTTTTTTATTAAACACATGTACACACGCTTGTCCATCTCACAGAAAGAGGACAGTAGAAATCAATGACTTTATTCAGGTCATTTTGTGTACAGTGTAAAGTAGTAAAACAAGGACTACTTTGTGGTTCTTCTGGCTGTTTGTTTATCTGTTCTAGAGGAAAACTTGACCTTTTAAAGCTATTGCTTGAATTTTCAGTACTATGTTCTATCATCTATTTTCCTTTGATTCTGGTAAGTTAATTTGCTACTAGTTGCTTTTGTCTGTACGTGCTTTAGGTTCTTCAATGGGAGATTTTAAAGGCATTTTTCATCTCTTTTTGCTTAATAAACTGACAATTAAGTTGCACCTTAATCCATTTTTCTAATTCCATTGTTTTTAATTGGACAAATTGTGTAATTTTGAACTGCACCTCTCTAAATGTGCAATACTTTATTTTGGAGCATATTGTACTATATTATATTGAAAAGGAGGATATAAAGTAGAAGAATGGGAGAATTGGTAACTGCACCTACATTTGATTCTGTATCCACAAAAATCCCTATAATCATCTTCTAAAATCTTTGTGATTGCTTAAAGGAAGACAATGGTTCCTGTGGTTCTCACTCAATTTCTGTTTAACTCCCCTCCTCTCCTGTGTTTCCTTTATTTTTTCAGACTCATGATAGCAATAAAGCTGCTGATCTATTTTATGACCCTGCTGATGAGTGGGAACCTGACCTTTCAGATGCCTCAGTTTCCTCTCTTTCCAGAAGAAGGTGATACTAATTTGCAACTTCATCTACCCTTAAAACAAAGAAAAAAATGATTTGTGTAATCATCCAGATATGCTTCTGTGCCAGTAATGTAGTCTTTTACTTATTAATTACTTATTAATAATTTACATATTAATTCTTCTTTTACCTTATCACAATGTCAAACGTAGAAATTGAATGAAAAGTTATGTATAAATTTGTGAGGACAGGGAAAAGTTGAGACTAAATGTGTTACCTTACTATGCTTTACTGGTTTCACTTAGGAAATGTGTGTTAGTATGCAACATGCTGCTAATAAAAATTGCATAGTCACTAAAGGAGTTTGGCAGATTAAACAATGTTTCTGAGGTCAGGTGTAGCATATATGTAGTGTATGCCTGATCAGTGCCAGAGAGTTTTATGTATGACTATTGGCAAGCAGCTGGAGGTAACTGAAGGCTATTCCCAATTATTTCAAAAAGGTATCTCAGAAATTGATACGTTTGTCTGTATCACAGGACTTTAAATTAATTTGCAGAAGTTATAGATAGACACATATTTAATTAGTAACACAAGCGGATTTAAATAGACACTTGGACATCTATTCCCATCCTTACTTACCTACACCCTGTGGCAACAGATGAGTAGTTATGTTCATTCATTCTTTTATCTTTCCTCATCGACAAGAAATAGGAACCAAAGTTCCTCCAAACCCAGAAGTACTTTTTGTAAAAGTTGTCATGGCTTTCTAAACCATGTGTCTAGATATCATCAGCACAGAGTGAAATGTCTGGTTTTTAATGTTTTTTTCACACTTCCATAATATGAAAACATTGTTTTTAAGGACTAAATTGCAGCTGGTCTGGGACCTTGTATTTGAAGTTCTAGCCTTGTAGCAATATTTTTAAGTGAATTTCTAACTTCTGCAAGTTGTAGGTTGCAAAGGAAATGCTAACAGATCCTTGATTACAGCTTTTCTAGTGGGTAGCAGCTTATATGATTATTGTTATTCTGCTGTAAAGCAGGTCAGTTTATCTGACTAAGTTTTGGAAAGCAATCCTGACCATTCCAAGTAAACAAAAGTTGCCTGAAAAGAACGCAATGGATAAAGAGTTTCTTTATTTTTAGTCTAAATACTGTTTTAATGACAGAATAAAGTTGGAATACTTTTTGTCTGATGCTGCCTTGTGGACAGTATTATAATGTTTCTTCTTGAATCTCAGAAGTGTATTTGGTTTTGTTCTGCCTATTTAAAATGCAAGAATAGAAGCTGAACTGAACAAGAAAAGGTACTAGAAAAGGGAAATTGGCGTTGGCAGCAGTTAACTGACGTCGATCGATCATACTCATGAAATAAATTGAATTCCATGTGGTACTTTAAGATTTGGTCCTCCTGATGTGTAGTGTGAGGGCGCATAAAGGACAGGCTGTTCAAAAGGGAAGGGTGGTTTGGGGCTGAATGTGACAACAGAGTAGACAGCGCAGTGCCTTTGGGGAAAGAAAGTTAGCCCCAGAGTATCTAAATGAGGTGAGCAGAGTAGGTCTGGCAATGGTGACCAGGGTCAGCCAACAGTGCAGATCCACAGGTAAGTACATAATGATGAGGCAGGACTGAGATTAAGCTGAGAAATTGGCTCAATGAGTCAGGATTAGGTCCAGGGACGGCTGGCAGGGTCAACCTGCAATCCAGTGATTGCCTGACATGATCATCATGACAAGGTCCCAGGTCAAACTGGGAAGTCAAGTGTGCAGATCCAGATTGATGGCGTACATGACCAGGCACAGGTGTGGTTACAACACAACTGCAGCGTAAGTCAGGCAAGGACCAAAGACAGGAGACTCGTCTTACATGCAGCCACAAGAAAAGTTAGGGAGCCCCTATTGAGTCTCCTTCCGGCTGTTTCTTTAAAAGCACCAAGGCTGGCCAAGGCTTCTCAAACAACTCTCTTACCATGAGCAGGCCTTCAGCACTGACAGCTAAGCACCCATAGCCAGGTCAGAAAAGGTAGGTTAGCTTCTCTAACTGATAGTGGAGAACTTTACAGAACATCTGCCTTCTACCAAGAAGAAAAGCCCTCCTATCTGGCTTTTCAAAAGCAGTTCATTCTGTCCAGCAAATGAGATCAAAAAAAGCCAACACGTCTGCTTTCTATGGTCCCAGTAGGTAGGAAAGAAATATGTTTTGTTTCAAGTTCTAGATAATGGTAATCCAGTAATAAACCAATAGCTTAAAAATGAGAATGTGGAATGAAGATCCTGGTTATATTAGCAAGAGCCTGAAGAAAGTCAGTAGGATCCATCCTGTGGGCTGTATTGTCTTGCTTTCACTCTGGTTTAGGTTTTGGGTTCCATAATTAAAAATAGGTGTTTGTTTTGTTTGCCTGATGTCTGTTAATATTTGTTGAACTTTCAGTGGGTGCGGGGAGAAAGATTCTTTATTAAAGTTTCTTCATGTTTTCACTCTGTCATCCTTTCATAGAAGTAGAAGTTTCATGAAGAACAGGAGAATTTCTGGATGTTTGTCTGAGATAAAATTGCAACCAATTCGGAATATACAGACTTCCTATATATCAGGTATACTATAGGAGACAACACATTTCATTTCATACTGAGAACTTGAAACTACTACATGTAAAAAACATATGCACTTCAAATAGTTGCTAAAAAAAAAAAAAAGTGTGAGTTGGAAAACAAAGTGAGACATCCTGTTTACAATATCTTCAAGCTTATGATGTCAAGCTGTTAACAGTAGGGGTTTTTTATTTTTGATTATGCTTTCTTAGGGCGAAAACTTCCTGACAAGCAATCACGACCCTTATTTAAGAAATTTACCTAAAACACTTCTCTGCTTAACTATGTGGGTTAACTGGAGAAAGATGATAGTTCATGTAAGAAATTGCCGGAGGCTGAATCCTGCTATAATAATTTGGAGGCTTTGTTTGTTTGAGTTGTTGCTATTTATTGAACTACTAAGGTTCTCCTAAGCTTTTTAAATATTTTTTCTGAAATACTAAATGCTTCAGTCTTCCAAATATTTTTATGTATTCAGTTGTTTTAGATTGGCTGGATTTTGTTCTTTTCTGTCTCTCTGTAGATTTGATTGTTGAAAAAGATGGATTCATGTTAAAGAATTTCACTATGGATTTTGTCTTAGTACTAACTGAATCTAGAAACTATGTAGAATGTTGTATACACATTTTTTCTGACTTGCTGTGTTGAGTAGTTGGAGATTGCTGAAGAATCAATATGTAATAGTTATTACAAAGACACACTGACTTCTCACTCGGATGAAGAGTTTCTTGCATATATGTTTTGCTTTTACATCATACAGGTTCACAGAATAAGTCCAGCATATGCCCAAGCTTTTCTGAATCGTTTCTTCCTGGAATTTGCAAAGAATCTATAAGTTCAGCTCTAGATTTACTGGAACAGAATCAGGAAGGAGGAAAGAGCATACCAGATAGTCTGCTGACTAATTTGTTTATCATTTTCTCTGGAGTTTCTGCCATTTCCAAAGCATATGAACAGCAAGATGAAGAATGTAAAGAAAACCGTAAGTCTCACTTTCATAACGGTTTAAAGCAAACATTAGTAATGACTTGTCTTTCAGATGCATAAGCATTCGTATATTCACCTGTCAGAAGAATTAACATTCCTACTTTCATATGCAAAGGCGACCTTCTGATAGATCTCTTTCTCTTCTAGTTTTTGCTCTTGATCGTGCTGCTCAGTCCTACAGCATCAGAATTATCTCTGCTTTTGACCAGCTTGTGGTTCTAACCAAGCTCTGGCTTAACAATGTCCAAAAGTGCCCTGGATCTATAAAAGTTGATGAAGAAATAAAACAGGAAGTGAAGAACTTGGGAGGCTATTTACAGTTACTGTTGCAGGTAAAGTATGTTAAAGGAGAGGAGTTCAGTGCATTAATACAATATTTGCTACAGACTTGTTAAAAACTCTTAAATGTCCAGCGTATGCAGTGACAAATAGACACACCTAAGGGAGACGAACAGCAAAGGGTACGTTTTTGCTGGCTAAACTGGTACTTCCATTTGCTAGTTCAGAGTAACGTAGACCATTCTGTGCCCAGGCCCTGACAATAGTGTAGGTTCTTAAACATAAAAAGGGAAAATAAAACATGCCGTGATAAGAGCAAATGCTAGTTTAAATTGAAGTGCTACTGTTTATATGTTTATAAATGAGTGGTCAGTAAATATTACTCTTGTTCATGCTACAGCCTTCTGAAGAATAATTTTTTTTTAACTGTGTAATTATAATGATACCATTCTTCTCTGTGGTGTGACATATGGTCTATTAGCTGTGGCAGGTAAGCTATTGGAAGAAGCAAGATGTAAAGCTGAAAATGCCTGAAGCCACTGTGTGCTGCTGCACTCTTGCATTCTACAAAGCATGTACACTTTGACCTGAGATGCTTTCTAGCTTCAGTGAATGGTATGCCTTTTTTTCTCAGGGATGTTCTTCAGATATATCCTCGATGGTGACAGAAGCATGGAGCAAAATAAACCAAACGGTAAAACAAACAATGAAATACATAGGACACTTGGCAGTGGTTACAAGAGCTGATATTTCTTTTTCTGAAGAGAACAACATTCCCGCGTCTAGTCTACAGGTGAAAAAATCTTTATTAGATGTAGCAATTAGAAATAGTAATTTTAATGTTGACATCACATTTATTTTCAGTAATTGTGCTCAGAAGCAGTGTTACGTACAACAGTTTGATCAGTTGAATTAAGAGTTTTTGGAGTTTATCTAATACTTCATTTTTATGGTGAAAATGGATATGTGTTAATACCCTTGAATTTTTTTTTCTTAAAAAAACCACACTTTAAATCTGTATAACTTCCATCTATAAAGAGAAAGAAATACTGTGCTTTTAGGATTCTGTCTGCACTGAGATTGTGTAAGTCTACTTATTTCACTGAAATTCAGTACTTGTTTCAGTAATATGTGATTAAGTACCACACAAAATTTTCAGACATCTGAAGAAAGTTAGGAAAAGGAGGTTAAACTGATGAGCCCCCATGGTCCAAGAATGACATGTTACTGAATAGACCAGCACTGAATAACTTGCTCAAAACAAAATTACATTTCTAGCCCATTACGGAAAATCTGTTTTAATTCAAGGCAATATCAATTCCTGTAATCATTATGTTTTGAACCTTTATTTTAAAAGGACTTTGTACTTGCTGTTTATGATGGAGTACGCTCAGGGCTGGAGTTTCTCATTGATACTGTTCAGGAAAAAGCAAGAATGGTGCAGAAAGAACTTGTGAAACAATATCCACAAAATAAGGTGAGATGAAAATAGGATTATACGCTACTACTGTATCTTAGAGGCACTTGATTATATAATTTTGTTTTTCAGCATTTCTGCTTAGAAAGTTTATAGTAGGAATACAGTTATGAATAGTGACGGAGGTTTGAGATGGATGGGAAACGGGAATATTGACTATAGTCTTGCAGAATTTTTTACGGGGTTTAGCCTTTCACCTGTATGTAGACTGAATATTTAAGTGCATTTTATTTAGAATGATTTCTCTGTGCATTGGAGGGCATTTTGTGTAAAATTTCACAGTGTAACCATGAAAGAGAGGGAGAGTATACGAAAACTGGCTCAAAGGAGCAAGTGGACCTTTTATTCTGCATACTACTGTGAAGCTGGTTTTGTAAAAAGATGGCATATTTAATATGTAACACTTTATTATCCTGAAAGTTAATTGCTATTTTATACTGATAATAGTAATCACCTTTGCTATTACTACACTCATAGTTATTGTCACAAAGATTATTAGAAAGTTTGAAGACTTCATTTTGTCATACATTGCTCTTACAGTCCTAGTCCCAAACAGCATGCTGTCTGAGAATTTATTTATTTAAATAGTTCAGTGTTTTCTTCTAAGAGCTAGTCTTCTTATGGGCTTAATGCTTGGGACATGGTGAAGCACTTCCATCAATTTAGGGGGAAATTGGTTGACTAAAGTAGCTATTTAATAGCACAGAGGTCAGAAGTGTTCTCCTTGATTTTGTATCATTCACAGAAATCACAACTGACCTTCAAATACTTTACAGGTTGATAAGCAGCAAAAGTATTATAATTTCAGCACTTCTTTATTACACTTTATAGGAAAGTTACAGCAAGCTATTGAATTAATTAGTTGTTCCTGTCACCTTCCAAATTTATTGTAATATGAAAAGGAATTACATCAATGGGAAGCTTTTCTCTCTCATAATGACCTCAATTTAATTTTTTTTGTAATATTTTTTGTAATTTTAAGAAGACATTCCTACTGCCTACTATTAATAAACAGATGTGTGATATTTCCCCCTCCCTCCAGTTTAGCAGTTATATTTTATCAAATTGAATAGATTTGGGGTTGGTTTTTTTTCCAGTATGCTGAAGCCAGAGTTATTCTGTGGAGGAATTGCTCTTTCATGAAAGAAACATACTATTATTGGTGTGTCTAGTGTTTTTGACACTTAAAGCAAAACAGACCACATTACATGCTGAATTCAGTAGTGGGTTATTTAGAGTTTGGGGGTTTTTTTTGCCTGGAGGTGCTTTTTTTTCAGCTACAGCTTGTTATTTTGTGCTCTTATTTTGCTTAGATGACAAATCGTGAGGAAGATGATACTATGGGGAGTTAAGCAACGTAGAGAATAAAGTACAAAGAATAAGCACAATAGTTAAAATATTTCTGCAACTGTATGAAAATACCAGTAGGCAAGCTAGAGTACCCTTTAGAAATATGCCACTTTCTTAGTGGGTGAGCCATTTTGACAGAGAGCCTGGCAGAATTAGAAAGAAATACTTTGGAAAGATTGAAATGTTCCTTTAGCCAGGTATTAGGTGTATATAGTGTACACGTTTCCTTTCAGTGTTGGGATATATAGGCTTGTTCTGCCACTTTTCCTCTGAATAAGTATGTTTTGTACAGATAGTATGCAAGGCCAAAGGTGGCAGTTTACCTGTGTCTGAGAAATCCTGTCTCCTGCCTTGTGTTTTTTTTATTTTGGTTCTTTTTCCTCAAAGTAGAGAATTTTGCTGAACTCTGGCCAGTAAGAAAATATCCTTAATGAGTTGGGATATATAAAACGCTTATTACTGAAGAATTTGTTACTGCTCAAAAATCTGTAATATATGACCTGGGATAAAAGGTTCAAATCAGTTGGAGAGGAGTGACAAATTGCTTGTCTCAAGGAATCAAAAAGTTCTTCCTACTCTGGTTTTCACTGTTGTCATTCTTAATCCTACAGATAATAGTGAAACTGTCCAAAATCTTTTACGTTCCTCTCTGCTTGCTTAACCCCTGAGTGCTTCATGTTTCCAGCAAAAGGAATTGAGCAATCTGCTTTCCAGATAATGCTGTTCCCTTGCAGGAGACTCCTATGTATCTGCAGGATTTCTATATATGCTTGTTGCTGGTGGAACTAACATGAAGTCAGGGAGATAACACCAGGTTATGAGCTAAAAGATTACCCTTGCCACTTAGAATGACAGTGATACAAAAATTGTAGGACAGCCTTTCTTTAGTAAATATTTACATTTGCTCATTTGCTCCTCCTGTGTTAAGGGGGTTATTAAAAACCTTGAAAATAGAGTTAATGCTTTCTACTAGTTAACATTTTATTTGAAAAAACATTACTCCTCCTTTTGAGTGTTTTCCTCAGTAGTATGCCAGTGTTCTTCGTTATCCTTCTAAAATATTAATGTACTTCTTACTTTGTCTTGAATCAAGTTTACAATATAATGAAAAGTTTCTTTGTAGATTCAAAGTCAATTAAAGGACAATGTTGTGGCACTAGCCAGATTCCTTGAAAATAACATCTCTTATTGCAGAAAGGTAAGAGAAATTTTTGCAAAATGTGTGCTTTGAAATTGTGGCTTAAATTTAAAGGATGCATTTAACAAAGAAGAGTTAAAACTACCTTCTGTATATTTATGATTGGATGATAACACTTCCTGTCTTGGTAGTATTCTTGTGATTGCCACACTAACTTTTCTGGCTACCGCATTTCACTCAAAACTATTTGATTTTAATTTTACTTAAAATATTTCTGAAGGTACCTGTATATTACCTACCTTCTTTTTGTGCTCATCATGAACAGTCTAACCACCTGGTTTGTTTTCTTTTCTTTTAAGTTGAAAGCCTCGAGTTCAGTAATGCTAGTGTAATTCTGTTATAACTGCTGCAGTAGTTTGTGGCCATAGTTATTGATATTTTGAATTAAAAGACAAGGTAGATGATTTAATCTGTCTTCTAAGAGTCAAGCCATTTGCTTGGTGGTTGGTTTTTTTTTTTTTTCCCCTCCTGAAATTCTCTTTGGAGCTATCTTATGTTTTATGACTTGGCATCGCTTTCACTTTGTATTTCAGCATTAGCCTGTTTTATGTGCCTGAATCTGTAATAGACATGTTTAATAGTAAATATACGATCATATATATTCAGTTCTTTTTAAATTGCTCTTTGTTACTATAGAAAGAAATAAAATCTCAATTACCAGAAGAAGAATCTCTATATCAGGAAATAAAGAAAAGCACTAACATTGCTGTGAAATATTTGGAATTGGATCAGTGCCTAGCTGAAGTCTGTCAAATTGTTTCTTCTACATTACAAGGTATTTAGTTGGGTTATTGTCGATCTTGATAGTAACCTGTGCTCTACAGGAGACCTGTAAAGCAAGAGGGAGGGCGGGCTACTTGATCTCTCTTTGCAAAATGCTGCATTTGATTCTTCTTTTGTTTTTCATAGGGTCATACAGAAACACAAGCCCTCTCAAGAGCTTTGCAGAAAAGATTTGTGTCATAGCTGGATATTTTAACAACTATTTCAGTTTATTTGCCTCTTCTTCTCCTTCTGCAAACAATCCTACCCAGAAAACACCCATGCCTTTTATGAACTTGGATGAACTGGACTCTCTGGTTGAGTCCCTTATTATGGATTTTGAACTTGAACAAGGACAGCCATCATTGAAGTCTCCAGCTCTTTGTAATGAAACTACTGAGAGTGGAGGAGGACAGGTTGAAACAGGTGAACCTGAATTTGTTTGGAAACAGAAGGGGGTTCCAAAATACACACACAAACTCCAGTCTTCACCTCCATTTCCTGCTGAGCATTCGCCTAGTAGGATACAGTGGGTATAAAATTCTATTATCAACAAATTCAGAGAAACTCTTTCCCTTTACATGATGGGAAAGCAACATAGCACAAAAAGCTAAAATTTATTGCTAATATTATTAGTAAGTGGTATGAAAGTAAATGACATGATTGTATGAGGATAAGTACCCTAAATTTCACAAGAAAAAATGGGATTCCTTAAGAGGCTTGGACTTTAAAATATAGTGCCTTTTATTTTAATAAAAAACTATTATTACCTAAGCCTATAAAAAATAATTTAATGCAGTAAGTAAAAAAAAAAATCTATTGGATATAATACGAATGGAGAAACTAAAAACCGCTGGGGAATAACTAGAGAACACAGTAAAAGCTTAGTAGGACATTCACATCTCTTCATCTTAAACCTTTGACAGGACTCTTCTGTAACAGTGGAAGGAGATTCTTTTGAAGGGCATTTGTAACATACACTTACGCTGCATAGAGTTAGACAAGAAGACTGCCTTCCTGTCTTAGACACTTGAAAGGTAGATGATGTGGGTACCAATTTTTTTGTCAACATTGTTGCTTCATGATCTAGTAGTGCTACTGCAACTTTAAAGTGGGTTTTATGGCTTTTTTTAAATGAAAACTTTTTTTTTTTCAAAACAAAGCAAAAACTTTGTATTTATTTCTATGGGGGAAAACTATGAGAGATGGTAAAAGTACTTTACAACCTTATTTGATGAATGCTTTTTTTTAGTGCCTTTGCAGTTTATTGAAAAATCTGGACTTAAAGTATTGATGACGGTGCAGTTTAACTCGATCTGAACGAACTTCAGTTTGAATGTTGTTGCTAGCGAATTTGAATTATTCTTTAATAATGGGTTCTAGGAGGCCTGGACCTAGCACATTTTACTCGCAACAGGGCTGAGAAATCAGTAAGCTAAAACCTAAGATTTTTCCTATATATCAGAGCTTCCAAGCCAGATATTCATAGCTATAATCTTCCCTTCTTAGGGAAGATGCTCAGCATCTTGAGAATTTCAGTCTTCGAGAACATGTCAGACTCTTAGAACTATTTTCTCTGAAAAGACTACAGTAAAGACAGTCAATCATCCTTTTCCTTTGAAAGCTTTCACATTATACTTATAATTGATGCTGTTAGTCAGCAATTTCATGCTGCTTTTATTTAGAGGAAATGAGGAAAGGTAATTATGCTGAACCAGTAACCCACATATGTTTTTCTTAAGACTAGTATACCTTAATACTTTATCAAAAGATGTCTTGCAGTGCAGGCCTGCCATCAAGAATATTAAACAATTTTTATTGCGGCTAATAATTTCCTTCTCACATGAGGTGATATTGCTTAGGTGCTTTCTTACTGTAAAGGCCTTTACAAGTCTGCTCAAGGGATGACAAAGTATATTCAGTTGTTCAAATTTTTATGCTTTAAAAGTGAAGATAAACCTAGTATATTTATGCTTTTGTAAATGTATTATATTGTATTTGGCTGAAAGTTTTAAACGTAACTGGTTCTTCTGAATCATGTATCTAAGTGTGAGCATTGTAAAGATTAAAACTAGATCATGTAACTGATCACCGATTTTTACCACTTTAAGGGTAAATTCCTTGTCAGTTTTCTTCTTCATATGGTTGTTTTGGGGGCCTTCCTTTGTCGCTGAGAGTACTGCTTCCTTGCTGGAACTATTGTAGTGTAAAAATTTGAAATATTAGTAAAAAATGTTTTCTGTAGCTCACAAGTGAAGCAAAACAAAACAAAAGACTTCTTTCCCTGACTTTCCTTCCTCTGTTAAGACACCTAACTGTACATTTAGAGGCTGAATACTTATGAACTAATCTACACCTATTAATGTCACAATACTCAATCCTTTTCAATTTCTGTTAATAAATATAGTGGTGTTATTTCAAATCCCCATTACAAATTATTTAAGTGTGTTTCTGATGCTCTACCTGCCCAGGTGATTAATCATGTTTTCTTTTGTTCTTGTATTTAATGAGAAGGATTGCTTAGAAAACATCTTGGGTTTTGTAGTTCTGTGCGTTGTTATGAGAATTTTTTGTCTGTTTTTTTTTTCTTTCTCAAACGGAAAGGAAAGCTCTTCATAAACTTAGAGCTTTCAGTTTTTAGCCTTTCTGGAACTCAGGAGAGAGATATCATGCAAACAAGTAGACTTCTCATAGAGTTTAACTGAGGTAGCAGATGGGCACCCTTAATCGTATCAGATTTAGCTTTTTCAGGATGAGTGAAAATGTTGCCAATAGTTCCTGCTGCTTGGTGTGGGCTTTTTGTTGTTGTTGTTGTGTGGGTTTTTCTTCCCTCCATGCTAACTAACCCTGTGTAATCAGTCAACTAATCAGTCTGTCTCTTATTCACATTGTTAATACTATATTCACATTTTAGAGTAATACGTTAACAAAGCCTACTTCTGCCTGTGTTTTCTTCAGCTTGGTGCCCTTGTTACAGTTATACATCATTGAAGTACTTCATTCTTACGATATATACGATGACTATACATCATCAGAGTGAGCTAGTGCTCTCATAACATATTGCATTAATACATCAACAAGTCTAGCTGAGGCTCCAGTAATCTATTGGTGTAATATACCATAAGGTAAGGTATATTTATAACTATAGGCTAGTCTGTCTATAAATTATGAATGTCAAGGAATTGGGATCATAGCAGGCAGATTTTTGGGATGGATTGATTTGAATGGTACGTTATTTTACTAGTCTTTCCAAGGAGTTGGAGGTAGGTGTGTGGGTTAAGCCCGGGTCAGCAGAGGAATTGATATGGCTGAACACATCTGCACCACCTGCCTAGGGACAGTGGTGAAATGAAGTAGATCCTAATATTTCTGAGATAAGGGGCTGTGCATACTTGATCGAAATACTTTCACCTTCTTGCATTTTTGCAGATCTGACTGTAAAGTCAGTGTCTGGATAGCTTTTGGCAGACAGTGGTAATACACAGAAGAATCTTCTCGTGAATAGTACCTTTAGAGTTTCTTCTAAGGCATAAACTAAAGCAGACACTAAAACAGTGTAAGTAGAGTTTTTACTTCAGCATGTCACAAAGTTAATTAATTTTGCAGGAATATATATTGGTGTTGTAAACTTCTCTGATGGGGGACTTGAGTTGACAATCACAGTCAGTGGGATCACAATCAGTATTTATTAAAACATGTTTTTTAAATTAACTGTTGTTAATAGAATTAAGAAATTTACTTCCAGCAGATAACTGTTCACACAGTATATTCATTTATTCCTTCACGCCTCACTTGCACGCACACATAAAAATCACTCATAGCTACAAGGCGGGAGCAACAGCTGTGAGCTGCTGATTCTGAAGTGGAGGCTCGTGTTGGCTTACCCCTGAGACCTTGATGTGCTGTACCCCTCAGCACGTACGCTTCCGCTCTTCGACTAATGTTTCCTAGTTACTGTTTCTCCATCCACAGCCAGAGGTACCAATAGAGCCCATTCGCAGACACTGGCATAGACAGGGCTTTTATGGCTTTGGCTGAAGCTTGGTCACTATAGTAGCCGATGTCATGCTTCTGCTAAGAGCACTAAATTTGGTCTTGAACGGCTTTCTCTGAGGTTCTCAAATCTGCTGTCTCCAGCTCTGTGTCCCTGAAAGAAATGTTAAGTGAACAGTCAGGAACATGCATGGGAGGGGGCAGGAGTGGGAAGTGTTATGAAGAAATATTTAGAGACCTGAATGGGAGGTTTTGATGTCTTTACTTTGTTGTATGTATTGATGTAAGCTGTAGGTTTTGGGTTGTTGTTTGTTGTGTTGTTTCTGTGGTTTGTGGTTTGGTTTTTTGTTTGTTTCCTTCCTCTAATGTCCTCTTTTATTCCCTCAGGGAAATATTTTTCAGTTAGAATTCAAGTAAAAATAATTAGAAATTTAGGTATTTGAACCAAGGATTTTGTTGACTAACATAAAAGGAAAAGAGGGGGCGTTTGTTTTAATATTAAGTATAAAGTGGGGAGGTGGGGTATTCAGACTTCTGCACCCTAGTTTCATTTGAAAATATGAAACCAAGAAAAATCTAACTAATGAAATAAATTCTCTTCATAATAGAAGTTACTTAAGTTAATAAGAAATAGGTATTTCTTCAGTTCAATACTTTATTTGAAAAATAGTACTATATTAATAAAAACGCATAATGAATTTGAGAGTACTGATCTGCTACTTTACTGCTTTTTGCAGCTCAGCCTGTAGTTTTATTTGTTTAATAGTAGGAAAATAAAATTACACATTTTAACATCAGCCAATATTAATACATGAGGTAAACTACCACAAAAATATCATGCAAATTGATTTTCTTGTGGAAATTGGTAAAGCCTTGGTAGTCTAACTGTGATTAGGCACTAAACTGTTCATCTTTATCTCTAATCAGGTATAGGAAACACCTTTATTTCAGGTAAAGATAACAGTCTGGGAGGAATTATATTTTTAGAATATGAATGCTGGATTGCTTGAAGCCTTCAAACGATGTTAGCCCGTCTGTATTTAGATATGTATGTAAATGCACTTTTAGAAAAAAGCACATTCTAACTATGCTTTTTAAAGAACATGTCCCAGTGTTAGGAAATCAGGATAAGTAAACTCTTCTAGTACTCACTGACTCATGAGAGTACTTTAGATGAAGAAAAACAAGCTGCAGTTTAGATTTAATTTGATCCAGTAATGGCATCTGCAGGCAGAAGAGGAGACTACATCTCATTCACCTCTGCAAATACAAGCTATTATTTTTGGACAGGAAATTTCTTCTAATTCTTTATATGCTGTAACAAGTCCTGTTGCTTTTGTGTGTTTTGAAACTTTTCTGATTTCATGGTAAGGTGTTTTTTTGGTTTGTTTTGACTTTTTAATCATTATTTTAGGAGTGCATTTTAATTCCCTTTCTAGCTTCCAGTAGGATCTGAGGTTGTGTATGCATTTTTCCAAGGAAGGGCTGTTTGCTTTCTTTTGAAGATATTTTATTTTTATATATATAAATATATATTTGCCATCTTTTCTTTATTTTCTGCTCTTTTTAGGAGTTGAAATCATTATATGGAACAAGATCTGGTTACTCTTGAATTTTTTTTCCTGCCCTCTTTTTTGTTTGTTTGTTCTTGTTTTCTTAGTATGTTTGTGTTCATGATAGTATAAGTTTCTAGAATAGGTGATGGTGTTTATTATCTAATCAATATTTATATGATTTGATTGTTGCAGTGGAAACACGAGAAAACCGAAATAGAGGTCTCCTGAGCTAATGAGGGTGTGGGGGGAAAGAGAAGCTGTCTTACATACTGATATGTTTGTACAAAATCTTGCACTCACACACAAAGGTATATATGTAGCTAGCCAGATATGCATATGCATATATAAGCATAGAAGGCACACTTGCAAAGCAGTAACGGTGCAAGAACCAGTCGTAGAGATGAAGTAAAACTTACTCTCCAAAAGCTGAAGACTATATTTTTTTCTACTTTGAGCTCCTGCAAAGGACACAGGATGGCTGATGTTCTGTACATCTTTGCTGTAGGTGATACTTTTGTTATACCTTTGTATCAGCTAGTTGTGTCAGTGAGTTAGGCTGTCTTCTTAAGATTTGTTCAGGCCTTGGTATTGAGTTTTTAGAGAATCCTTTAAATTTTCACTTTGAATGTGTGCATTCATTCATGTGAATGCTTTTCCAGTTTTCTGTTGAAGTCAACTCCTTATTTTAACTAGATTTCCTCCTCATCCCTATTTCTGGGAACCTGTTGTGCCCTATTTAGACTGTAAACTACCTGTACTAGAACACCCTGGTTTAGGAAGCTCTGCAATGGAAGTCTGATCCTCTGCTAAGACTATGTGCCACTGCAATCCCTCTTATCATTGTGTGTTCCATCAAGTTTATTTGTGGGTAGGAGGAATTTGAGTGTGTTTCTTGGTATAGCAAAATACTCATGTTGGCATTCTTCAGGCATTTAACATCACAAAACACAGTTCTGGGATGGAATTCAGAATTTTATTCATGAAATATAAAAGTAACAGTACAACATTTTTAAGAATTATGCTTTTCAGTATTTTTATTTGCTTTAATCATAGAACTTTAAAATGCATTTTCTATAAGCGTAAAATGAAAATCTTATGGCTTAAAAAAATGAATACATAATAACAACTAAGTAAGGTTTTTATGAAGCATTGCCTATTGAAGATGATGATTGACATACATGGGAGAAGGAAATAAAATGTAAATCAACTTTCTAAGCACTAAATTGAATCAAAAATTCTCTATTGGTAGTTTGTATCATAATTATACTACCTGTAATATGGTCATGTATACAAGGATACAAAAAAACTAAGGTGAAATGATAAAATGTGAAGTTGAAACATGTAAGTTAAATTATATTTAACATCAGATACTTTGCTTCAAAGGTAAATTATTCTGTAGTTTAATTCTGAAGTATGCTGGGAGTAGGTGTTCTAAATGCTTTTTGAAACAATGCTTGACCACAAGGGAATTGACAAAGTCAGAAGAGTAAGTGTGGAATAAAACAAATGCTGTTTTTTTTTAACTCGAGTCTTCTTCAACAGTAGCTAACAATAGGACCCACAGTTTGTTGGTCTTCTGTTTGGATTCTCCCCTTGCAGAACTGAGAGAATTTCCTTGTTTCTTACCCCTAAAATACCAAACTGTATTCTTAAAAGCATTTGTTTAAATATTTGATGAATGAAATTAACACTGACATAAGCTTTTCTCATTTTAACTTAGCTGGACATCAGTTCTTGTTTGACCAGTAATATGCAAGTTTCATCTAATGAATTTGGTTCTTTCTACGAGATGATTATTCAAGTTATGAAGCCACTGTACATATAAACTTTATATATGGTGCTTATCCCACCCTGAGCATGTGAGACACAGTCCAAAAAGAAGTATGCAAAAAGTATGCAAAAGAAGTGTTCCTTTGCACTCCTCGTCCTGCTGTGCAACAGTGTATTAGTTGTTCTAATTTTGCTGGTTATCAGGAGAGGGAATCCAGACTGTTGTGTACAAATGCTCACAGAGTGCTGTCAGGTAGCACCGTGAGATTTGTTGTACGGAGAAAGAGTGATAAGCAACGGACTAATGCAATGAGGGTATCAATTTATTTCCTGTTTGTATAAGACTTTTGTAGTGTGTCTGTAAGATACATTATGTTACCCTAGACAGCTGTGGCTCACACTACCGGATTGAGCCCATGCTGTTCCCTCTACTGCTGCTAGGATCATTGACTCCTGGGATTACCCCAGAGAAGACCACAGGTGGTTGGCTCTAGCTTCAAGAGGTCTGGGGGATCCATATAGAGTGCTTTAGACATAGCTTTTGTTAGATTGTGGACCCCTAAAATACTCCAGCAGCAAAAGCCCTTGCTGGTGTTCTCCTGTGTTGGTGTGCTGCTACGTCCCACAACTATTTCAGGAGATAGCTGTGATACTTCCCTGCTTAGTTCTATTTTAAAACTAAATAAAACCTCCCACTGCTAGGGCAGATTCTGTAATTCTGTATCCAAACCCATGTGCCACTTGTTAACACTTCTTTAATGATTCTCTTAGCTGTTTTAATTCTGCCACTTGCCAGCACAGTCCCTGAACAGCATACTCAGAAAAAGATGGATGGTAGCAAAAATTTCTGGACTTCTGTAGTTTTGGATTTTTTTTCTTTTATTTTAGAAAATTTCTGCTGGCTATACCATGTGTTTCCTGAAAAGAGTAGTTTCAAGATGGATATTTGATATGGTGATTATTTTTTTTTTTTCAATTTTGTTTTTCCTCTCTTGTAAGATGGTGGAAAAGCTTGGTCAAATACTAAGCTACTTATTAGAAGACTGTTTACCAGAAGATTGTATCAGCTGTTTGTATTCCACGTCGTAATTTACTTCAGCAGTTCGTAGTATTCCTATTGCAGCCACTAGATGGAAGTGTTTCACAAGGGAGTACCTGTGAAGAGCTCTTCAGGCGGCCTCTCCTAACCAGGCATGGAAGGAATCTCATACCACCTGAAAGTTAACACTTAAGCTATATTGGTAAAAAATTAGTTCCTATAGAAAAATCTGTTTGAGGGTTTGTATAGCTTATAGGATAAGTTTTCTGTTGTATATTCCCCTAAGTAATTATATGACAGCTATAATGGTATATGTACTATCCTAGACTTATTTTTCACATTGTTTACCATTTTCACTGTGTTAAAGTTATTAACATACTTAAAAAACATACATTAACATGCTTTAAAAAAAGCATGTAATATTTCATGTACAAAATATAGTTAAATAACTGTTTATTATCAATATCATAAATATATTTCTAAAATAGTGGGCCTAACTCTATAAACAATCTCAAGGAATAATTTTTGCTGTTTTTACATGAATAGCACAGAAAAAATAATTTTATTGCCTCGAAGTTAATATTGGAAAATGTAAACCTAGGAGAGATGATGGCCCAGTGAAGCAAATCTTATCCCTGTTTTGACTTCAAGTTCATTCTTCAGCCACTTCTAATCACCAAAATGCTTACAATTAAACTAATATTTTCCTGCACAGGGGCTTGGGTGGCTCCTTATTCCTCCTTGTCTTTCCCGCAAGTCGCATAGTGGGATGAGGATGGAATTCAGAATTGAATTCAGAAATGAATGGAATTCAGAAATGATGGTGTTTCCTGTTGTAACTGGTAGGTAAGAAATAGTTAACAATCTTTTGTTGTTTAACTAAGGTTAACTTTGTAAGTAGAAGTTGTAAACATGTTCTAATGGTGAAACTGAGGTTTATTAAGGTTTATGTTTGCACTGAATAAGAGAGAAATATTATTAGGAAAATTTGTTAATGTCTTCGGAGAAGCTCAATACTAAAGAATTATTTATTCAGTAACTTTTTTGTTCCCTGTTTAAAATAATCCCCGGTATTTGTTAGCATGCCCTGCATCATAATTTCAAGCTGTATCCAAATGTCTAAGAAGATCTGAGATAAACTGCACTTGTCTTTCTCCAGCCTTGGCTATGCTTCTTGTGAAAGTGAGGTTGTAAATCAGAGAGTGGAAGGGGGGGGATGAATTTTTTTTTTTGAAAGAGAGATTCCTTGTTTAATGAGCAATCGGCGTTTATTCCCAATCCCACCTCTCTAATAAAAGCAATAAAATGGGCATGAAGCAATCCAACTGGTCAATTATTGTGCTTGCAAAATCTTAGACCATAGGTTTAAAAACTATTTTATTAACTGTGTCTTGATAGCATGGGATTCTTCTAGAATTTTTTGGTCTGTGTTTTAGTGGCATTGAAATGGAATAAAGGGGTTAACAAAATCTATGAGTAGGTGTAAAGGGAAAGCAACAGTAGTAAATCAGTCTCATCTCTTAAAAAAAAACAAAACTCCAGACCACAAACAAAACCAACCAAACATAAACACCCTCATTATAAAAAAAATCCTTTTTTTCAACTAATGAGCAATATTAAATAGTATGCGTTTTGCAGAGAGATGCGCAAGATCAGTATTGGATATATCTGCTGATGTATATATCATCTTGCACTTAAAATTGGGGGTTGCTTTCTTTTGTTTGTTTTTAGAAAGTCAGAAGTAGGTATATTTCTTGATAGATATAATTTAAAGAGAGGATTTCTCTTTGCAGAGTACTAATGTACTTGGATTATTATAGCTGTGGCTTGACCTCTCCAACTTCTGATGCTACTGAGTCACCTGTTCTGCTGTGGCTGGAATTGCATGAAAATCTACAGTGCTTCTCATCTGGTAGATCTCAAACTGCTTTGCAAAGGTGAGAAACTATTTCTCATGCAACAGATGGGGAAAGAAAGTATTCAAAAAAATTAGAGGGTTTCTGCGTCTCAGTTGCAAAGCAAATCAGTGGTCTAATTAAATCTCTGTGAACAGTTTTTATTGAAGAAATAGATTCTTAACTTCAGGAGGATCTGCTTAGCTGAGGTATTTTTTTAGCCTTTAGAAAATGCCCTATGTATAAGTTGTTTCAAGAATTTAACTATTAACTTAGTGCTTACTTTGCATGGAATGGGAAGGAATTTACAGTTAAATACAGACAAGCTGTAGACAACATCCTTGTATATAGTAATAGGTGAAGTAGATTTTATTATTTGAACATAGGAGCACTGCATGTAGGCGAGCCCTGCAGTTTTGCTTGCCTGTGCTTTTTAATAGTGATGTTAGCTGAACAGGTGTGGCTGTTCCTACAGCCTAGAACCCCAGTGGAACCTGCTTTTTAATCTGTCAGTTCAGTGGCTCCTTTTTGCTGTGCTTGAGACTAGACTCCCATGCTATTAGTTTACAGCAGTGATCTGGGAAAGATGAGACTTCAGTAAGATATACAATACATAAACCACGTTTATGACACATTGCACTGGCAACACTGTATAGGTAAGCTATGATGTCCAGAGAATAAAGATCGTTCCATGCTATGTGCTTTAACCAAGTGATGCTGTGTCCTGAGAGGGCTTTTACCAGCATTCTCTGCACGGAGAAGTAAAGATGTCAGTGACCCGTTCTTCACAAATGCACAGAGGTGCAAAGCAGAGTAGTTAGCTTTTCTTCTGATTTCTAGGATGATTGAAGCTTTCAGAGAAAAAAACACATTCTAAACATGGAAGAAGAAATCCTTGAAAGAATTTGTTGTTCATGATATTTAAAAAACTGTTTTGTGAACAGCATTGAAAATCATCACAGTATTTTGGAAACATTGAACGTTGCATACAAGCAGTTAAACGTAAAAATATATTCTTGTGGCTGGTACATTTAAGTTAAATTAAATTGGGAAATTTCTTTGAGGCTAAAGTTATAATGTGACTCCCAAATATTTCTCTGTGTTGTTTAAGTGTTAGGATGTGGAAGCCATGTATTTAGCAGGATGCTGATACTTTTTACAGCTACAGAGTGTTAAGGTGATTACTGTTTAACAGAAATTCTCCTGTCATGGAATGTCTTCATTTCCAATGTCTCTTGTGAGAAAGGAGTCATCTGCCAGGCATTTTCAATATAAACTTAATAATTCAGTAGGCAGTGCAGTGTACCAGCTCCTTTTTCCACTTCTGTTTGGGCTATATAGTCACAATAAGATGTACTAGTAAAAACTTTTGTTACTATAGAATTTTAAATATAACTGAAAGTACAAAGTTGGCTTTTGTGTTGAGTAAGATTATTTACAGTCACTTTTTCTGACTGCAACATTTGATTATTTGTTTGCGTGAACTGGGAACCGTATAAGTTTCTTTTGACAGCTTATCAGTCAATGTTCTTTTTATGATCAAAAGAGGTCAATAAAAGCCATATTCATGTAGAATACTGGTTTATGGCCGAGTTATTAGATTCCTGTTAGATTCTTCTAAGCGTGGTATGTAATGGATTTCCATTCTAGTATGTTTTCTTTATAAAAGTAAGCACATGCACATATCTGATCTGTTTTCTATTATTTCTATACTTTTAAATGTCATGATATTCAGAGGACACTGGTATACTCCACCTTCATGAGATGCAGACTTCTAATTTGATGCTGTCTGTTTCTTAACCTGTGCTTTGTCTGCTGGAAGAATTTTTTTTTTCCTTTCAGTGTTCTTTGTTTATTTTTATATATGAAATATATAGACATTGCCATTTAAGTGTAAATGCAAAATCAGATTGTAAAAGTAGTTTGAAGAAGGTGAAGCTTTTTTAGTTTGCCACTGCAGACGCTGCATCAGGGATTTGCTTAGGTAAAGGTGTATGTTAATAATTAGATTGTATACATGCTCACTATTTGGTAGGTATTTCCCAAATGTAGAGGAAATCTCTGTCCCAAAGAGTTTAGAGCTGAAAACAAGTGGTGGTAAAAAATTAATTTGGAAGTTATAGCAGGACTGGAGAATCAAAATTCTTTTATATTATACAAGTAGTATTTTTACATTATGCTATTGTTCCTAGAAATGCCATCTAGAAGAAGAGTGTGTTGTACCTGTTTTGAAGGGTGGTCAAGGAAGGGGAAAAAATTAATAAATCCTTAAATCTCCAGTATGATGAAGGTGACAAAAGGTAGGAAGTTACTGCATGTTAAAATGAATAGCAGTTGTGTCTTACTCAGCAAGTTTTTCATAGGGTTAAAAAAGTAGTTACAAATACCATATCCCTTGCATGATTTGATTCTAAATTCAGAATTTATGCAGCACGTTTACCGTGTCCGTTCTGCAATGCCAATGCACATAGCATAGTCATCTATTTGTCAAAATAATTTTAATAATAAGCACAAAAGTAGGTAATGTTATGTTACATGATATTATGTATTGCATCAACAGCATATAAGAACTCAGAATTTTATCCTGGTAGTAGAAGATATTTAAGATTCGCATGAAAGACCTCTCTTGACTCTTTGATAATTGACACCATCCTGTTAAATAAAGGAAGAATTCAAAAGTTAAGCAAATTACTTGCCAGTGGTTGTTGTGGGCTACTGCTCCTTTGAATGAGTAGTATGAATTTTGCTGTTTGATGTTCTGAGCTGTTGTACAGTAATTATGCCTGGCTCTTTTTTTTGCTTGTCTATCAACAGAAAACTGTTGATGCTGAGTAAATAATAGCAACTCTCAGCAAGTACGCATGTTTTGAAGCCCTGTAAATTGCATGCATTTGTAATGTTGTCTTTGGAAAATACCTGCACCATTCTCCGGTAATTAGTAAAATTTCACAAATGTCACAACAGGCATCTAGCTCTTGTAAACCCATACTGCTATTAAACTATACAGCTTTCTATAAAAAGATTGAATACAATTCTTCAATGACATGACAGCTGCGTAAATAAGGAAGCTGTTAGAGTGGTGTATTATACTGGGAGATTTTCCAAAACCTGCCATGTTTTTTGGGTGCACAGATACCCCCTAGATAGTAAAGGGACTCTGGCTTTTAAATCTGTTTGGTTATTCTGAAAACCTTCGTCCAAGCTTTAAACTGACATGGCAGAGATAGACAAAGTGCACTTAATCCTTCCAAGTGGTAGCTTTAAGTAGCCAGGCTTCTGATTAAGTGTTTTCTTTGATGCCTGGTCAAGCTTAAAGCTTCTGGCCTGTCAACACCAGACTGAATTCTGTGTAACAGAGAGCACTGGGGGCCAGAAATTCAGATATCTCCACTCCTTGTTTGAAGAGATCTCGCTCAGTCATGTTCACCTTCTAAAAATCTATGGAAAAGTGTTCCTATGTTATCTTTCAACATCTTGTGAAAACTTGCAATGGGTAGAAATACTTTTCTTTGTTCTGCTTTTAATTCGTTGATGTTATATTCTCTGAAACTGCAACTTTGTTTTGTATGGACAGATATGGTGTCAACAAAAGCAGTAATTGTAAAATGTAGTAATGACTAGAAAAATCATGAACAAGCAAACAAATTATAGAACTGCCCACTCAATTGTTCTAATGAACAAATATTACTGCAGCTTATGTACTGAACAAATTACACCTTCAAAACCTACAGAATTTGCACATCCAGATGAGCTGGTGATGTATACAAATAGTGGTCAGTGGCGTCCCTTCAGCCCTTTGCTTAGAATAAAACTCAAATTCATGGTAGCTTTAATGTCAATGGGAAGTTCCCTTACTAAAGCAAACTTTAAAAATAATAGGAAATCTGTCATCAACTAGAACATATCAATTTATGGTTCAATTAGTGCAACTTGGTGCATTCTGTGTATTTGTGTATTCTGTCATTTTTAATGTAATTCTAGTTTTACTTATTTCACATTATGAGAACTATATTTAAAGGGACTCCCTTCAAATGATAGGGTAAAAAAATATTTATATTTGAGGTTGTCTTGAAGATACAGACCTATTGGTCTACTGTTGACCTTAAGTTCACTAAAATAGCATCTACGGCACAACTTGGAGAAAGTAGAAGGGAAATGCTTTCTTTTCATTTAAAATTACACACAAAACAGTCAAGTAAGCAAAATCTTGAACATTTCCAGGAAGAAAGGCCTGTGGATATTTTAACTGTTGCGTGCTTTTTTTTTTTTAAATGCAAATCTAATAGAGATCTTTTTAAATAAATACAACAGTGTCCCTCTGACATTTTTTCAGATGAACAATTTTTCAGGAGGATTACAAGGCTGAGTAGTCAGTTTTTGAGAGGTGGAGTATAGTTTAGTTGGTGGGCCTGCTGTGATTGGAATTGATTAATGGATGTTGTGATAAGCATAGAAACAGATCAGTGGCAGCTTATCCTGCTTTCAGCTGTCACAGCTGTGCCTCTTCACTCTTCTTCTAGCCCTATCACACTCCCTGGCAGCCTTTAAAGTACCTCCTTCCCTGTGGAATTTCTGCAAATCATTTACTCAAATGCCAAGATACCATAGAAGCAGCTGTTTCTGAGAAAATTTGTTCAGTTTACATATTTGTTGTGATGAAGAACAGTACATTGGAGAATCCTCTCCCACTGCAGTAGGAAGCACGCTGTGCTATACCCTGAAGAGAGGGTTAAACAATGGTTCTGATGGGCAGGTGCACTCCTTAGTCAAGAACTTTCAACCCTGGCCCGCACAGTGATACAGTTTGCAAACCTCCTGGCTAAGTGGTATCACTGGCTCTGCTTGACATTTGCAATAAACAACCACTGATTGTTAATTTTATTGCTAATGGCTTGATAGAAGCAATGGTACTATGTGTTTAAAAACCTGGTAGGTGTTGGTTTTGATGTAATGTTTGGTAGATTTTATAGACACTTACAAGTGCAAGTTTTAGAAGTTCTGAGTGTGTTTTGAAAATATTTCACTGGTATCCTTATTGGGAACTGTGATCTCCAGCATGATCACATAGCAAGCTACCTAGCTGCACAGCAATCGCGCAGCTTTAACAGAAAACTAGAGCTATGTGAATTTTATACAAAACAAGGGCTGGATCCAAAGTCTGTATGTAACCTCATAGTACTGAAATGGCTTGCAGGATATGAGACTTAATGTTCTGAAAGATCTCTCCTATTAGTTACAAAAGTATTTTGTTCATTTTATTGCAAACTGAGTAAGCCTAGAGCATGAAAATAATCATACTCTTTCTGACATTTTGTAGATTATAATACTGAAGTGGTAAATACCCTTTTTTTTTGAAATCTTTCGGTGTGATGTAAATCATTGTTGGCTTATCTGTACTCTTTAAATGCCTGAGGCAGCTCTATCACCATTATCTATTAATATATATATAAAAAAATAATAATTTAAGCAAACTCAGGCAAATTAAAGCTCAACTTCAAAGCAAATGGTGCATATAGAAGCTCTCATCTGTGGCCAAATCTGCAGGATGTCTAACCGATTCACTTAGAGTATATAGTTTATCTACTGTGGCAGTCTGTGAACAAGAATAATTTTAGACAATTTGGAAAAATGAATACTTACAACCAAAAAGAAGATTTGTTAAGTTTGCATTATGTGTGCATATACAGTTCCTGTGTTGATTACTTAGAGTCAACTAAGTCACATTAGTGGAAAACTACTTCTCAAAGGTTTTTAAAAAAAGATCTTTCCATTTAAAAATATGTTACTGTGAGGAGCATATCTAAGAACCTTTTTTGTTTTAAAATCATGCTATTTCTTTACTCTACAATTATATTGCACGTCAACTATAACTTGTAATGTCTTGTCATACAAAAGCAAACAAAGTAATGCTACATTAATGACTCGTCTGAGATCATATGACTGCCTGCCTATAATTCCAAGCTCCTTTGCTATAGAAAAAACATGACCCTGAATCTTAAACAGCTTTAAATAAAGGCAACTACAATTGTTATATGGTAAAAAGTTCATAGCATTTATTACTTACTTATTTCAGTTTTCTTTATTTAGTTTTAGGTTTTAGGTTCAATTTCCATTTGAATATTATGCAATTAAAAAAAAAGCCATTCTGAATGCACTATTTTTCTTCAGAATATTAAAAAATATTGAAATAGTTGACAAATAACATGTTTAAACTTGTAGCTGTGCCTACTCAGAATTGAGCTTTCTTTTTCTGTACAGTATTTTAGATATTTTAATTCAGTACAATTAAAAAATGTGCTGTTTGTATATTATCTAGTGTGGTGTAAAATGAAGATTTTAAGTCAGAACTGATCAAAAGGAAAGAGTAAGCGTGATTAAATATTGTTCACATGAAGTGTGGTGGTTGAGTTTTCCACATCTTCCATTTGCTACAAGGGAATTTGCTCTTTGGGGATGCAGCCTGCACCTTTGTCCTTCCTGTGATTTCTTATTTCAAGCTTGATAGAGAAAGCATCCACTGTTGTATCATTTCCTTCAGTGCTAACAGCTTTTATTCTCTTCAACAAGTGTTTACAGAAAAGTGTTGATGCTTATTAATCTGTTTCTTGTCTTACAAATGTGCTTAAGCATGATTTGTGGCAAAATTGGCATTTCTGACAGCTCTCAATGTAATCTGCATAGCACAACAAGATTGTTACATTGAACAGATGTGGTTTGGAGTTGTTATTCTTTGTAATTACCATCATTAAGTGAAAGCATGTGTCAATCAACTTTGTACTTTAAACACACTAGTCATTTTTAAGAGACATGCATCTGCATTTCAAATATAACAATATTTATAACAAAACAAATATAAAATAATTTGTTTCAAAATTTCTGTTGCTTCTATTTAATACAATTCTTCATGAAACGCGGGACCAAAGATGTCAAAGCAACAGATCATCAAGTTAAAAAAACCCCAAACTTTTACTGGGGGATCATCTAGATACCTTTGTTTGTTTGTTTGTTTAAATAGACTCATCCTTCTTTTCTGATGTAAAAGGAAGGTATTAAGGTTTAATTTTATAGATTTCCAAAGTTACTATGCTGCCTTGATCTTGGACTATGACTTTATTATTTAAGGGAAGAAGCTTCTATGGGTGATGCACCCACTTATCTTATAGGAGAATTTTTAGTGTGGGTACTTGGTGGTAAAAAGGAACCTGCATCAGTAAGCTGACATACTGCCTTTTTAAGAATTAATGTTTGGGTCATTAATGTTGCTAGGATACCTTTTAGGGTCAAAAATATTCACACTGGTTAATAAACAGGATTAGATCAGGAAATTATATTTTAAGGGGAGTTGAAAACAAAGGCATCTTAGCCTGAATGCACAACAAATGACAGTAGAAGTCTGACCAAAGCACACAAAAGCAAGGACATTTGGAGCCGATACTTGTTTTCTGCTTGTTTCCTGCTTGTTTCCTTGTAAATTGACTTCAGTTATTTGTGTCATAGGCAGTAGAGATGATGGCATCTGTGTATTGAGGTTTTTGTGGGTTGTTTTCACCCTGTGCTGCAACATTTCTCAGTGCCAGGGATCTATAGAGGCAGCATCAGATTTTTCAATTTTTTTTAATCCAGTTTTGAAATAAGGAACTGCTATGGTGTCTGTGCTGATGGGAAGGGTTTCCATTGGATCTTTGTTCAAAATAAGGAATTGAACTGTTTTATGGGTTGGAGTTGAGAATCTTTTCATCATTAGAAGAGCTGATTGTGTTACTGAAACTGGTAATACAAGTGTTGATAAATGATGTAAAATACATCACTGTGGTTCATGGCTGCGGAACAATTAAGCGTCTTGGTGTGATCCAGATGTATGAATTTTAAGACTTGCCTGTGGGGTGCCAAAAATGCATCTATTAGACCCAACTATAAACAGTTACTTGAGGTGAAAAGGCAGCCTAAAATGATGGTGTGTTAACCATATCATCCCCTTCTATGGTTATGATTGTAGCAACTAGTATGTCTTGATTTTATTTATCTGTGGCCCTGATCCTCTGGGATAGCAAAATTCAAGGTAGGCATTTTGACCTTTCTTGCCTGAATGCATTGTCTGTCAGCCTCTTCATGTATAAGATATAATGACAGCTTCCCATTTTCATCAGTGTAAGGAATTTTACATGAAGTACTATATGAATGGCAATTATCTATTATTAAATTTTTGCATACTATGCTACTAAAAGAAAACTTGATTTCAATCGGAAAATGTTAATTTCTGGTGCTTATTCCTAATCACTTGTTTTCTTGCTCTTAGAGGTCCTCATAGCACATCTTTGTTGAAGATTGTGATAGATACGCTTTTATTTTTGTTGAATATTTTATTTTAAATATTTTAGAATATCTGCTTAGCATTCAGTAACAAAATGTAGGATTGAACCCTGCAATTCACAGTATAAAACAGACATAGTCTGCTTCTGTGGTGAAACCCCAACATTTATCTAGATTTCCTGCAGGCACATGTATTCTTTACCATGTTGTTATTTTAACTGTTGGACTTTAAAAAAACTCAGTATTTGGCATCTTTGCTGTCAGATATCAGCTTTATTTTAGTCATTCTAGCATGCAATACTTCCCATTACTTCAAATGTAAAGAAATATTACCTAGAGGCAATGAAAATGATACTTAAACAGCGGCACAAATATTTTTGCAGATTTGATTTTGTTTTGTCAGTTTACTTACATTTCAAATACCAGTTCAATTTTTTAACATTCTGCTTTAGAACATGCTGTTTTGTTTAGGACCTTCTAGTTATTTGCATGTATAAAATGCACAATTGTTTGAACAGAACCTTTGCTCATAAAGATAACGTTTTCAAAGGAACAATGGCACAAATGAGAGAAGAGAATAAATTGAATTGTGTACTACAGGCAAGCAGAGAAAACATCTTATTCAGTACGGGCTTTAACATATAACTTTTTTAAAATCTTTTTTATTTTAGGGAATTTGTACTATTGTTCAGCTGGGAGAAATTGTAGTTTCTTGAAGTGGCTGAAACGAAATATTTAAGTATATATTAAGAGTGAGGTAGATTTCTGGCCTTGTGGCCACTGAGTTCCTCTAAAGTAGAAGCTACATTATGAAGAAACTTTTCCTCTATATGTTTGCCAATTTATTGTTTCCTAAAATAAGTTGAAGGCGTATTTTTAAAAAAACAATGCTTTGGGTTCGTAAGAAACACTGCACTACAGAACTATACTTAACAAAAATTTCTATATCCTTATATCAACTTGAAGGAGTTATAATTTGGAAAAATGCCTTTCATTATCACCTGATTTTTGAGAATTTAGAACTTGGAAGAATTAAGAATGAAGAAAGTTTCATACCTCCCTATGGAGTTTATATATTATTCTAAATGGATAACTTTTTGGTTAGATAGTGAATTTTTTTATTTTTTGTACTAAGCCCCTTTTTTCCCCTCCTATGATATTACTTAAATGGAGAAAGGCAACTGAAAACATCCTTGGTGTTGTTTTAAGTTAAGTATCAGATCTATTTATCATACTCTACCATAATTCGAAGTGATGAAAAAATGTTCATTAGCCAGGGACCTCTTATGTTATTATTATCTTGAAAATTACTGAGATTATTTGCTTTGGAAATGGCAGCAAAAGAGAACATTGTCACATAACTTTAACTTCTTTTCAATACATAAAATTAAGAGGTTGAAGGAGTAGTTTAATTTACTCCTGTCCCCTGAAGCTATACAGCCTTACAAGTTAAGAAAGGCATAGAGGAAAATGTTGATTGTAAAGATATTTCACTGTCCCTCATGTGTTCAGAGATAGGCTTTTGCAATTGGAGTCAATGGTATTAGTTTCTCTTATACATATTTCATTTATTTTACTTTTAAATGTAGAACCATAAACAAATTTAGCAGTAACTATTTAGGGACGTTGTATGTCCCTAAAATGGGATGTGTTTGAAATCTGAACAGGCATATGTTGTGTTGAGAATAGTACATTCCTTGTAAAAATCAACATAGCGGGGCATTTTCTTCTCTTGAGGTGCATATGTAGTTTTCATGAATGCTAATGAGATGTATAGAACTGCAAAGGAAAATGTACACTAGAGTATATATTGCATATATGATATTAACATCCCATAGGACTTTTGTACTCTCCTTTATATGCTATGGAGCCCAGAGACGCACAAAAGACTAGCTTAAGTCATTGACATTTTGTTTGTTGTATTTGGCACAATTGCTTTTGAATGTAATTAGCTCCTTTTGACAAACCTGTTCCTGTCCCATTTTGGCAGTGGTCTAGATATTTATTGATAGAAATACATCTAATCAGCATTAGTTGCCAAGTATGAATTGACAGCTGAAAGAAAGCTAGCTTTCCTGATGGTTTATGCTGGGTTAAATGGGTATTAGTAATTATTTTAACTGTGTTGAAATTTAACTTTTTGTATTCCCATGAGTTTAGCCTTGTTTTCCTCGAATACTAAAATTATCTTCAGAATATCAATCCAGTACCTTGAATTCTTCATTCAGTAGCTATCGCTCAAACAGTTCTGCTTGGATTTAAGATCTGTTCCAAAACACGAAGGATGCACTTTAGCTGTGGATAATGAGATCTGACAGTACCTGAGCTGCAGAAGATGAAATCACTATCTATAGAAAATAATATTTTTTCTACATATTCAGGTTAAATGTGTGCACATCTTTGTAGCTGGAACATCTGTTTCCAGCTTGTTGTTCCTCATGACTGCTTCTCAATTGGATTTCCTCAAGCAGGTCCAAAGCTTGTCACCTTAGCCAGGGTCTGTTAACTATCACCACTGGCCCCACATTAAGTAGGAGGTTCAGGGCTAAGCTAATAACTCTCCTGCCTTTCTGACTGATCACAGTGATTCTCCCTGTGGCTACTTATCATGCTGTGCTCCTATGGGAGGGTTATCTTCTTTGTCTATACTTCAGCTGGGGATTGGTTTTGTTTTCTTCACTCCTAAGTTTTCAAGTGGTAATGCTGAAAGCATTGTTGCTTTCTGAAGTAGCTGTTTGATTACTGTCCATTATTTCTCCCTTAACAGTTTAAGTAATGCTTTCTCCCATATCTAAATTTTTCTTCTTTACTTTTCCTTGGCCATAAATGTAATTGCTGATTTTTTCAAAGCAGAGTTTGTAACTAGATGTGTGTGTGAACATGAACATAATATTGTAATACTAGTTTGTGTGAACCTTGATTAAAACTTAATGTTGTCACAGGTGAAGTGATTTTCATGATCTTGGCTTTAGTGTACAGAGATGCATAATATTTTAACACTTCTTATCTACCACATAGGCTGTACCTACCATGCACTTTTTAAGAGGGCTTGAGAGTTAAATGAGAGAGAAGAATTGATAAAACTGCTTACCTGATTTATAGTCATTGGCTAAGTCTCATGTAAAACATTATTAAAGTCTATGAAATTATTTTGGTTGACTTTAGTAGACATCAAATAAGGCCCAGAATGAATACTAGAGAATTTGATGGAGGCTTGTTCCTTGTTGAGAATTTTGAGGAAAAGGTGGTAGCAAGGTAGCTCTGCAGGTAAATCCATGTGTCTCCCATAGAAATCCTTCTGTGGAATTAAGGAGATTATTGTCCTTAGAGTAAAGCTGACTGGAAAAAAAAAATATATATTTTTAGTCAGATTTGAAAAGTGCATCAGGCTTGATATAAGATTCTAACACTTGGAGAACACGGACAGTTAACCACAACTTCTGTTAGTTCTTATGTTGTAGTCTAATGTGCTGTTTTTAAAATTCTTCTTCTCTTAAGCATGATGCTTTACCTCCCCTGTATTAACCATTCAATCAATAAATGTAAATCGGTGTAAATTGTTTGAAGGTAGTTTGAGTTTCAGTATGGGAGGGAAAAAATGTGGGAAAGAGAAACAAGATTGTTATCTTCTGGATTCAGGTCTGGAACAAAATCATCCTGGGTCATGTATAATACTGTGGAGAACTGAAATGTTTTATTGAGTAAAACTAGTCTGTCATCCAATGTTCAGCTTTGGCTTTTGTCTGCATGTGAAGAGATCAGCACAGAACTACAGCTGTCATAAGAATGGTAGCTTTTCAAATTGAAAACAAGAGTAAACACAGAATAACCCTCACGCTGTTTTCTTTCTCACCTTTTGTTTTATCCTTATGGTACTATGGCTAGCTTGGGATCAGTCAGTGCATAATCACAAAACTTGGTGTAAGCAATGACATGGAAATACAGCAGCTCAGTAGACAGCTAGTACTTGATCCTACCAGGATCTGCCTGCTTTTGCTTTCTCATGCCAGTAATTGTGAAGTCTGAACCGAGTTATTAGGCAATCTTGAAAGACTTTAATGATTTAAAATAAAATCTCTCCAAATCTATTAAGCAGCAATTGTATTTTCAGTCTATGATGTAGTGGATTCTCTTAGATCTCTTTCAAGAGGTGTGAAGAGAATTGGTGATGGCAGCACCTTCCTCAACATATGATGAAAAAATATTCCTCAAAGCAGATGAAAAAAAATTCTGAATTGAGATGGACCCTAAATAGGAGTGATCTCCAAGCTGATCAAGAGGTAAGTCTTGCAAGGTAGCATAACTTACGCTACCTTGCAAGTAGCATACTAGCAAGTAGCTACCTTGCAAGAAATAGTTTGAACACAAGAGAACAGTGATGAGAAAGACAGCAGACTGAGACGTGAAGAAAATAATGGCAAAAACGAATAGGGAGAGATGACTGCAAGAAGATGACAGGAAAAGGTGGATATGCCTGGGAAATATGAGAATATATATTAAAAAAAATCCAAAACCAAATGAATACCCAAACCGAAAGTGTGATAGTGCACTCCAGACAGACAAGGCAGACGCTAGGAGAAGAGAGTAAGGATTGCTATTGTAAGAATTCTCTACCCAGTTAACAAATTCATTCTTATTTTTTTAAATTTCTTCCTCACCAAAGGGTAATAATTTAATTGTTTCTTACTGTCCCTTAGTCGTAATGTCCTTCTGAATCTCATCCTTCCTGGCCCCTCCTCCTCTTTCTATTCTTAATTTTTTGTTCTATTTTTTCTTAAATATCTGATGTTATCTTCTTTGGTTTTTAAGTGGTGTGGAAACATTGAACTTAATGGGCTGATAGAGGAAAATTCTTGTCAGAATTTTCTTCTCCTTTTTTATTAATCTTTAAATATTTAGAATCTTACGTAAATATAAAACATTAATAGCCAAGTTCTTGTTATAACTTACTGTAAGTCTGATTCCTAGCTGATTAAATTAGGGCAGTGATCTACGTGGTGAGCTCAGTTGAACACTGGCAGACATGAGATTTATTATTGCAGTCACTAAAACTTGCTGGAGAATTTAGTGAATCTCCCACCCAATGTAATAGCCATACTTTGGTTTAAGTTGCAGGTAGTGTCTTCTCTTAATAGGAAGTCTGAATTAAGCTACTTAAAAAGAAAAAACAAACAAACAAAAACCCAACACAGCTGAGAAACCTGTATTTCTTTGCATTTTTTTATCTGCAACATCAAAATAAATTTAATAGGGGTAGATATAGCATTAAAAAGACCTAATAATGCAAAGCAAACAAAGATATTCTCTGTGTTTCTGTGGTAGTGGTCTGTATTGTCACTTAAGCAAACAAAATACTAAAAAATATTGCCCAGAATAAAATAAAATATTGCTTTTTAAAACGTACTTAATTCATCCTACAAATATAAAAAATACAACTCTGTGATCATGTAGAGGAAAGCAAAGAAGTGAATAAGGATAAAGAGAAAGAAAAACAGAGAAGTTATTAATAGATCTGTAATGATAGGAAGTTTATTCTAGGGTTGAGGTAAAACTTAATGGTTCATAAATAGCAAATTCATTATGTTTTTAATACTCAGGTTATATTAACACTATATAACATCTTTATCGTACCATTAGTACCACTTAATCCTAAACTAAATCTGGAAATAAACATTTCCAAATCTTCTCTTCATGGAACAATTAGCTAAATAATTTTATTTTTTTTAAATAAATATTATCTGATTAGTGCACGGCACGTTCAATCATAAACAGACTTATAAATGTTTTATGTCAACTCTTACACAGAGTTCTTAAATGTTAACAAATGAATTTATTTTAAAGGCCGTATCAAGGTGAAAACACCAGGGCCCTACGCAGCAGGACAATACATCACAGAGCCATTTCTCATTCAGTCACAGTAATGGCAAAGGATATGTTAAGACATAAAACGTGATATGGTTTGTTAAATATTCATTTATAATTTGCATTCATTATTAAATCATGTGTTAGAACTAATCTTTAATCTCAAAAATACATAATGTGTCGTAAAGTCTACTTGAAAACTCAACAATAAATATTTTATTCTTTTCATGTTGCTTTTTAAAGGTTGGCTAGAATACACCAAAACGCTTGTCATTAATGTCATTTAATTATTCCAAAGAGATTTGGTCTACAGTGATGTTGATTTCAATAATATATTTCAACCTTTAGGTCAATATAAAATAAATACCTGTTTGGGAGATGGTCTGTTCTATGATTAATGACAATTTAGCTCCCCCAGTACTCCATGGCAACACTGTAGTTCATTGTCTGAAACGTTTGCGGCGCAATGCGGTAGCTCTGAGAGGCTTATTTTATAGTGGTCCCTAACAGTTTGCTTGGTGATAAGTGACACTTGCTTTTCTACGTGTTCTATTTCATTATTTGTGATTACCAGAGATTTTCTTTATGTGACATCGTAGCTTAAACATTTTTACTATTGGAAGGTATGCTTACTAGAATGTTAATATTTGCTGAATTTCTGTAGAACTGCTATTCTATTTGCATTTTGTACTCTGAGGAGAAAGGCCTGTATGAGAGGGCTGAGTGTGACGGAGAAGTGATTTGTATTATAGGAGACTGGGAGCTACTCAACGAACCATGTAAAAACAGTTCATTAAAATGTTTATGTGCTTGGCTGGTTAATGCAAAGAAAGCTTTATTGCAGTCTTATAAAATCTCAGTAACTTCAGGTTGAAGTCAGATCAATGCATGTGTAATAATTCAGACAATTGCCCAATTCAGGTTAAGAACCACCACAAAACATTGCAAGAAACAATATTCTTGCAGTATATTTTCCAAAGTAAAAAACCTTTTAGTGTCCAACTAGTACAACTACAGAACTTCCTTACTTAGTGAAAGATTGTTGGACAGAGCTGTCTGGATTTCCCTGGATCTTTTCAACCCTGAAACGTCTGTTAGGCAGAATCTGAGGTCTTTGGACATTTGTTAACACTTGTGCTGAGGCACTGGGACTATGAGGGATGACCTTAAAGTATGTATTGTGTCCTGTACATGCACTACGCACCTCACTTTATCTACAGTTCTGGAAGAATCCTTGTTATCCAATTTTTGAAGAATACAGTAAAGAAGAAAGAAGTCAAACCCCTAAATTATATTTCCCATTTAACCGTTGACTTGTCCTACGAGTAAGCACTCATCTGAAAATAAGGACGTCAGTGAAATGGCTTTGTGTGATTGGTGTTGGGTTTTTTTTTAAAATCTAGGCACAATGAGTTACTGAGAAGATCCTGAACGGAGAGTGTGGTTGGCCTAGTTAGATGCTGTAGGATTAATATTAGCAAAATATGTAAACCCTTGTAAAATGAGATTTCCTGCTCCCTGTCAGAGACAGTGACGGAGACAGCTACAAAGCTACATTTTTTCCCACTAGCTTAGCAGGCAGCTAGCAAAGAGCCTCTGCAAGGAACACGACATCCTGGAGATTCTCCAAAAGCTAAAAAGTTGGCCTGTGTATGAACCCTAAGAAGAGTAGGTAGAGCTGTCTGAAAAACCATGCTGGGCTGCCTAAGAACTTAGAATGAGTTGGGTGGTGGTTTTGATTAATAAAGTAATGAAGCAGACCTCCCTCCCCTAAAAGCAATACCTTAGATGAACAGTGGGGAATCTACCCTTATTACTCACATTCTCCTGAAAATGAAAGAAATCTCTTTAAAAGATCCATAGTCAGAGCAAACCCCTGATTCCTAATCAGCTACATCCTCTCCCTTTCCTTCTGTAGAATATGGACCATCAATTTCCACATAAGATGAAGGGGAGGTAAAGCAATAGTTTAGCATCCTATGCATTATCTCTCTTTTTATGATTACAAATAGAGCACTTATGTTCACTGACCCATATCTCATACCAGACATCAGTAGCCAGGTCCAGATTTAGGTTATTGTTCCAGCGCTGGATTAGGCCATGCGATCAGAATCAAATTTATCTAATATGATCACTTGATTGTGACATTTCTTATTGGCACTGTATGTATGCACAGACAAAGCTTGAAGACATAAAGCAAATGCTCTTGAGCCCTGAAAGAACAGTTGTTGGTGCTTTCACAATGAGCTTCAGAAAGGTTCAGGAGACGCTCTCTATTAGATTTAATTAAGATGTCCTTTTGCTTGCAAGTTTTAAAGGGAAAAGCTAGTTTGCTCCTCATGTGGTTTTCCCAAACTCTTTCAGATGTAGCTGTAAGCTTAAATGACCCTCAGTCCTGCAGCGTATCAACTTGATGTGTATAATTGATTGCTAAACATTTTTTACAGCCTGTTAAATGGTAAGCCTAAAAAAAGAGTAATATATAAATGTTGATTAAAGTGCTTTTGTACAGAGGGGTCAGAGACATTAGCAAGTTAAAAAGAAAGTGTGAGTTCTGCTGTGGTACTTCTAACCTGTGTGCTTTATTTCACATAATTGATCCCACATGTCTACTCTGAGGTTGTTTTGGTAAAGTTTCAAACTGCAAATATTAAAATGTGTTTAGAATAGAGTGTGCTTCAGTAAGGACACTATGCAGAATGCTCAGCAATGAAGATTGCTGGTATTATAATGGCGAGGATTATAAAAGGATAATTTAAATGACCACAGTAGCTTGTAATTGTGTGGTAAGGTAGGAGAGAAAAAAAATCAAGGTGTAAAACCTCAGAGTAACAGTAAACCTGAAATGGATTAAGATAGACATTCAAATGATAATTACCAGTAATTTTGTTTTCATTGTAATTTGTGGTGGTTTTTTTTTTTAAATGACATAAGGCATAATGTATTTTTCAGGGTTCTGTGATAACTAGCCAACAAATGGAATCTGTCACAAAATATTTGCAGTTTCTGTTCGTGAGAAAGGTATGATGCCATTGTAAGTACAGACTGAAAAAGGTTCTGAGTGTACATCCACGAGGTTTTTTGCTTAATAACATAATGACTGGATATCAGCAACAGAACAATTTTTTTACGTGTTTGTAAAAAACCAAATAATAAATCCTTAATAATTGTCTGGGAAGCAATGCCTCATGAGATTAATAAGCACAACTTTTTAATATCAATATGATATTCCAGCTTTTTTTCTTTAAATCATTAGTAGTGTTAAAGACAAGATGTAATTTGCTAGAGTTGCTCTGCCAAGGTAGTTATCTATGAAATTCACAGGATTAGAAGAACAGTTTGGTCATTATTATTTCTCTGCTAATTGTGCCAGTTAATGCTAGTTATAGAAAACGTTCACTATGAAATTAGATGCACCAGATAGTGAATATAAACTAGAGCTTTGTATATGTTGTTGACCTAATGCATAAAAGCTAGTTTTAGTCTGTACCAATCCAAGCAGGGGTTGAAAAAGTCATTTAGGGGGTGAAAAGTTCATTGTTTCATGTATAGAGCTCCTGAACTCTCTCCTTCCTCTAAATGGATTGATTTGCTTTTCCTAAAAAAGCCTAAATGTAGAAGCTTTATTTTCTTGAATTCTTTTAAGATAATTTAATTCTCTGGAATGTGGTAGTTCAATTCTTATTTTCATAAATATGAAATTGCAAAGGAATGCACTATATTTGTATCTATGCTATTGGAAACTCAACAGAGTAGTTGGCTGGTAAACTCTAGCAGGTGTTTGGTGATTTTTTTTTTTTTTTATTAAAGTTACAAAGTTATTTTAATTTGTAATATCACCCACTAAAAAAATTTGTCACTTCCAAGAGTGAGATACTAAAATGAAGTGATTTATTTTAAAAGTTGCTCAAGAAGATGGAATTAATTTTTGAGATTTTTAGATTTTCCTAAAATCTATTTTTCATGTAATGTAAACCCATAAATTTTACTAACATACTAACTTAATGTGATTTCAGTTCTCCTATTTACCTGTAAATAGGATCAATACTCTTAATGCTATATAGAATTTTTAAACTTTTATGGTTTTTTTTGTTTGTTTGTTTTTTTTTTTTTTTTTTTCTTTAAAGAGAAGACAAAATGGGTTTAATTAAAAATAAACCAGTCATTATTAGGGTACTACTTCTAAAATGTTTCAAGCATGTCACAACTTTTCAGCTGTATAGGACAATACGAGTTAGCTAAAATGAATTTAGAATCAAAACCCAGACAAAAGCTCCAAGCAATAAATCCTATTGTAGTGGTAAAATGATAGGGAAACTGACAAGAGGAAATGAGTAAAGAATATCTCTCTTAATAGGAAGACAGGTGTGGTTTATGTTTTAAACTTTGCAGAAAAATATCAGTAAGATTTTTTTATTATTTTTTTTTTTGCTGCACAGTATTTTGTTTACACAAAATTAGCTGTGTGCCTGACTTTAAATTGAAAGCTGTGTAACTTGGACAAAATACTTTTGGAATAGTTTTATTTAAGACAACAGAACAACACTGAAGTTAGAAACATGTTTGTGTCTTTTTTTCATGACTAGCCCATGTCTATTCTCTATGAAATTGATGTCAAAAAAGTATTATATATTTTCAGTGGGAAATAGAAGGCTGCCCTCTACTATCCTTGTCAGGACGTCGTATCCCTTTAATCATACTTTTCATTTCAGTACATTGAAATTTCCGTTACCAAGGACAACATCATAAATAAAAGTGTTTGTGAAATTTTTACCTGCAGCTTCCTAACTTTGTGCATTAAGCATGAGACTAGCAGAGAGGTGGTCAAATGTGAAAATTTATAATCATTTATTACGTACGGCTGAAGCGAGAAGGGAATAAAAGCGTGAAGGCATACATCTATAAACTGGAGCAGAAAAGCTTAAATGAAAAGTAAAGTGAATTTCTGTGTCTTGTCATAAAGTAATGAGAAGCTAGAGCTTTATTCATAGCAACCCAAGATGCATTTACTCTCAATCTAGCTTTAGCAGTAAATGCTTCCCTGATGTATTGCTTCGGACTTACAAAGAAATATTTGTGCTCTACATAATAGTATAGTTAGGAGAATTACTGCATGGCTGAGGAGATTCTATAAAGGTTTATAGCTGGCGGTGTTACTGTAATTTAATCACAATGTAGCTAATGTAGTACTTTAATATCACAGGTTACTTTTTTATTTACCATTTATTAGTAACTGACAGTCAATCATCGCCACATCATAAACAAATCACGCAGGATTCTATAGGATCCCTGAAGTATCACAACAGATGCACTGCAGCTCTTATATATGCTCCATAATGAGCTAAACATCAAATTATTTTTTAACAGAGTAATCATGTAAGTCGGGCTTCTTGTTTTCAGTCCATCAGCCAAAGAAAATGTTTCCTGTCATGAATGCAATTAGTGTTGCATATTGTGCATACATGTGTGAGGTAAAGCACCAATCCATTACAAGCAATACCACAGAATGTTTTCAAAAATATGAAGAGACTCAGGCAAAACACACTGTGCATGGGCATTTGCACATGTTGATGAATGCCTTTATATAGAGTAAGAATTATGCCCTCTTAATTTCAGCCAGCTTTTTTGTAAGGATTACTCTGCTTTGCAAATTGAGGAAAGTAAATATAGCTAGTAAACATAGTAGAGTCCATCCAGTGCTCTTGAGGCACTCAAATCTCAACGTATTTTTTTGTGATAAGAATGATTTATAGCATTTTTTCTATATTGTCCTTTTTTTAGATGCACTGTAGGATCGACTTCCCTCAGTTTTATGTTTATGATCAGCTTTTAGTACAGAATCACAGCATCGCATCTGAAATTGCCTGTGTTAGCAAAATTAAGTGCTGGTTGGAACTTTGAAAGTATTGCCTATTTAGACTGAAAATTGTGGTTCTCCCAAGACCCTAAAGACGCCGTGATCTTTTAATTGCAAATAAAATCTTTGTTAGTTTTTCAGTACTCTCTAGCTGTAGGGGAATGACTAGTAACCAACATCAGACTGCGATGTTGATTAATATGTAGTAGTAATAAGCCACACAAAGATGTATGTTAGTAGGCTATTGGTGCATGTCCTGGGTACACTGCAAAGAAACGGGCTGAAGACCAAGAGCCTTCAATCACTCAAAAGGCTTGCCAATAAGTCTAGTAATGCACACCCTGGCGTGGCTTATTGCTATTAGAATATCTTTTTTAAATTAAGATATCACGCAATCCACCCTTTCATGGTGAAAAATACTTCCTAGAAGAAAAATGTAAAATATTTGGAGGAGGTAGATGAAAAAAAAAAAGGCTGCTTTGCTATTAGATAGATTAGAATATGAAATTTCTTCTTCCATTCAGCATCATGTTGTTTATATCTGCAGGTTTTCCAGGCTAACTGGACATTTCCAAGTATTAAATCTGATGTGAAAGGGATGCTGTTGCCTTGACTTTTCTGAACTGAATAACTTAAAAAACAAAACCAAAACAACGAAACCCAAACCAAAATCCGCACGTTGCTATTAGAAGACCCTGTAAGCATTGATTTCCCTAAAATTACTGTACAAATCTTTCAGGTCACAGTAAGCTCTTGAGTTTATTTACACATTTATTGACTCTTTGATATAAGAGTTTTTCAAAAGGAACCTGAATCATTTTGTTCTGCCATTCTAGTTAGCTCAAGTACATTGAAAGTTGTGCCATGCACAGGGTAGTGAATCTTTAAACATAGAACTGTTGGTAATATGTAAAAAATACTGTAAAAGGAAGACAATAGTAGAAAACTACATTAATTTCTGTTTCAGTCTTCCTTTTTGCTTTTCAGTGGCTCACTGTCTACAGTCACTTTCAGTGCTTCCTTGAGTGGTCAAAGATTGATTTAAATCACACTGCAGCACAAAGATGAATTCATTTTTAGACATTATGTGATACTCTAACAGTTGTTGGACCTTTTAAGGGCATTTTCTGGTTAGATTAACAATGGATTGAATTGCAGACACTAACATCTCTTGAAAGGAGGATTTAATAGCACATGTATTCAATTAATACCTTGTGTGGACATCCTATTCATAGCCTATAATGAATCTTAAAAGCTATAGAACCGTTGTTTCTTTTCACAGTTATCTTTTAAGAATTATTCTGCTAGCTACATTTGGGACTAAGTTGCTGGCATTTAGCCCATCTGTTCTAATCTATTTTTATCGCACCTGTCTGAGCAGCCTGATACAGTCTCCGACTTCACACTTTTCTGCTCCTCTTCTTGTTTGACTCTTTCCTTTCCTCTTGTCCTCCTTACTTTTCCTCACAGACCTTCTGATAATGTTGCCCCCATGTTGCTTTGCATCTCACCTGGAATGCCTGCTTTCCCTTTCTTACTAACTACATGTGTAATGTTAAGGAGGATGACACTACGAGAACTGTGGGAAGGCTGGCATGAAAATATTCCGTGAAGATCTGAAAGAGGTGATGCAAAAGAAAGTGAGACCATTCTTTGGAATATAAAACCTAAACGACTACTTTATGTCATTTGCAAACTAATGTGGAAATAGACCTTACCTTTTTTTTTTTTTTTTCCATTAACATCTTAAATTTGCTTAACTGAATTATGAATTACTTAGTGTTGGGAAGAAATGAAAACTTAGTTTAGCAGAAATGATGCATGAACTTGCATCAATTTTCAGACTTTTTTTCTCAGAAAGAAGCTTGAAAATGTGGGGGGTTTTAGGTGTAAATAATTTGCTTTAATATGCTCATTGTTTTAAAATCCACCATTTAAAAATTTCAGAAACAAGCCAAATGAAATTTAAATGTTTCTTTCTTTTTTTTCTTTCCTTACACACATCCCCCCAACCACCCACCCCTAATTAAATCTTTTTGTTTATTTTTCCATGAAAACTAAGAACATATGCATTTTGGGTCAATTGTGAAGTACCAATTAATTTCAGTTCCTATTTTCAGACAGTGATTGGAAAATCAATTAATTATCCAGCCCTATAGTTAAATGGGCTTTTTTGTAAGGTGAAGTGCTGCAGATTCTTTTTATTAATTATACCTGAGATAGTATTTTATATTTGATGTTTCTCAGTTTTTTTCTAAAGGTCAATACCACCATCAACTGAGCAGTTTAAGACTTCATTGTGTAGTGTGCAGGAAAACTTTCAAAGCATGTAAGCACAGTGGTTTTTACTGTAACTACAACAACAAACGATTGAAAGCAAAATTTCAAAAGCATATTTGGAACCAAATATACAGTATAATTCTAAATAGCTGAGATTGCTTATGCATAATCAAGCTATCTGAACCTATTGTGGCTTTCACAATCATGTGGCAGCGTTGGCTCATAAAAGAACTCAAATTGTAAACTGAAAATATTTGCTATGGAACAATCAAGAGAATGTAAGCATGACCTTTGGAAACTAATTTCACATTAACATCTTTAGACTTAGAATAAATTTCTAAGTTTCTTTCTCAAAACAATGTAGTATATATTTGACACCTAGATCTTCAATTTGGAAACATCTGGCTTTTTCCCTTTTTATCTGAATTATTATCTTTTTGAAAATAGAAATTGGAATAAAACTAATATTTGTAACTTTTTTCATTTTATTATGAAAATCAAATCCCACCTTGCAAGCAAGGATTAAAAGACAGAAAGATAGGCAGGGGTAAAAAACCCCCACAACCCAATTTCTAGGTAGTTGCTCATTCTGTTAAGAGTTTCAGATCCACAAACATAAGTTAATATATGGTTTTGAATATAATAGTGTGTTATCATGGGCCCATCAAAGATTTCCCAGATCTGCCACAGTAGTTGGCTAACTAATTTTGCGACTTATTTTGAAATCAGTGCAACTGAGACGTCTGAAGACCTCTGCAAATCTGGACCTAAGTGATTATTAATCTCAGAAATTCAGAACCAATAGAAACACATACCTGGTAAAGAGGTAGCATTCGAGTAGTTTCTGATAAAAGGAGTTTTTATGTATATGTTTTGCATTTATTTTTAAGGCAGTTATTCTTGCATCAACAACAGTAATATCTGAAAGGCTACAGATAAAGCGAACTCCTTCTAATTTTAAAAGGTATTACTCAAGAGAAGGATTCACTGACCTAGCACTGGAGGAGCTACAGACTGCACTTAGGGCTGTCTTGTCTTTATGCACTTTTCTAATCACTCAAGAAGGAGTTTGTACCAACAGCTGTACTGTTGTGTGCCAAGAGCCTTCTCTGTACTCGAGCAAAACTCCCATTTGAAAGCACAAAAGGGCTTTGCTAATAGAGGAGGGCAGCATCAGGAACCTAAAGTAACAGGAAAAGATGTATTTGGAATGAGGCCTCAAATACTGTGTTTCTTTTATAGTGTGTCTCCATATCTAATCCAAACAGAATTGATCTGATGTGAAAAATTGGGGAGGATGTCGCAAAACTGTTCAGTCACATAATAAGGAGATTAGCTCTATGGGAAATAGTGTCTATCATGAATTCATCTGACTGGGGAGAATTTAGATAGAAAGCTTTTATGAGGGTGCCTTTTTTTTTTTTTTTTTTAGGCTAGTAATGAAATCTAGGATGAATAACACTCCATCTAGAATGTGTGAAAGTGTATGTATCTTCACATCTTAAAGGAGTATTTTAACCTATAGAGATTCTACCTAGACTTTGGCTTAAAAAAAATAATCAAACACATTCAATCATTAATCATGAGTCATTATTGCACAGTTTTTGTTATAGTAAAATAAGAATGTAAAGTATAGAGTCTGAGCAGCTGTTCTAAATGTGTTCAAATCTGGAAAATATGCTGTTGGTTTGAATGGGCAACATTCAGGTGCTTTTTTAGCCATTGGTTGTAGGTTTACAAGCAGAGAAGAGAAATTTGGAAAAGCAGATACTGCATTCAGTTGAGTTCACTGACGTTTTTCTGGGGTTCACAGATTCAGAGAAGCTGTAACTTTAGGCTCTAAATTATATAGCAAAAATGAGAGCAATACGCAGTAGCTTCCCACATGTGTTACAGCCCTGGGATCTTTTGCAATACCTCTACCTGTTTCTGTATATAAGGTGGAGAAATACCTGCAAACAGAAACTTATAAATGACGGTAATACCAGGATTACACTTTGACTGTATTCTAGCTTTCTTATAGAGATCTTACAGTGATTCTTATAGTATAATCCGCACCGCTGTAATTCTAAATGTTTCATTTCTGAAGAGATTTCTCTCTACTCGCATTTAACAATATTGTAGTGCCTGTGAATGATGTAGACTAAATTGGCTAACAATGTTGCGATATGCTGATAAAGGTAAGGTATACAGAATTTAGCTTGATGTGGTGCAAATCAATGTTTTTTGTATCACATAACACGTTACAAGCAGGTTCCATGCTTATTTGTGTTAACCTGTTTTGGGTGGAGCAGACCAACCTTTAGATTAGAATATAATGCAAAATTTTTTCAATACAAAAGATTTTAAAGAGATGTTATTGTTTTAAAGAGCATGGATTAATTTTTTGAGTGAAATATAATCCATTTCCCTGTATGTTCCCTAGCTCAGTTAAAGTACTTCGAAAACGTTTTATAAAATAAGGAAGTGAGGTTTAACAAGAGAGAAAATCATCTCTGAACTGACGACGAGCACGAAGAATGGATGGCAGCTGGAAGAAGTTATAAACTGGTAAAAGTAAGCAGGTAGAATTAAATTTGCAGTTCTTTCCTGGAACCCAATATTCTAATTACAATTTTGTATAGAAAGCCACTTTTTGTACAGTGGTTGAATCGTGCAATGGCATAGCAAGACCAAGCTCTGGGTACATTAGGGTTTTTTTAAGCCACTTTTTGTGTATCTGTGTGAGCAACAGATTACTGAAAAAAACCCCACCAGACAGAAGCATGACAGTCTCCTCTTTCTCTCTGTGACTGGAGCTCTATCTGTCTTTAAATTTTTTGATGTAAATTGGGATGGTGATTATGGTAACTGATTTGATCGGAAAAAACACACCTGGCTTCCTATCTTGGCTTTGCATGCAGTCAGTATGCTACAAAAGAATTTCTTGATTTGTGAAGTGTATCTCTGCAAAGAAGAAAAAGCAGGAAACCCTTTTATGGTATGACAAATTTCCATTAAAAAAAATAATAATCCTGTAGCCCTGACTGTAATGCTTATAGACTCATTAAAAAAGTCAAGTTGTCCTCTTTAAAGACAGGTGGAAAAAAAGGACCCTGAACACCTCAAAAAGTAGATCAACACAGGCTTGTCTAGTTGCTGCAATAGGATCTTGGCAAGGTGGTTAAAAAAACCTGTCAGATGATGTACTTAAGACACACCAGAAATTTGCTATATCTGCCACAAGATAGCTTATTCTGACACCTAAACAGTCTATCCTTGCTTAAACAGAGGTGGACAGATTTCCTCTGTAAGTCCCTCCCTACAATTCATTGCTTTTTTGTTTTAAACAGGAAAATTTCCTATAATTCTAAACATACCTTTGTGCAGAGAGGTTATTGCTGACTTTATCTAAAACAAACCTCAGGGCAGGCTTACATTTGGTGATGTGGAATGCTAATGTGCTAAGGCTGAGGAGAATCTGAGGTGCTCTTTTGATATACTATTGTGGTGGGTAAACCTTGGCTAGATGCCAAGTGCCCACCAAAACCACTCTATCACTCCCCCCCTCAGCTGGACCTGGGAGAGAAATAAAAAAGGCTTATGGGTCAAGATTAGGACAAGGAAATCCCTTAGCACCATCACTAGCAAAACAGACTTGACTTGGGGAAATTAATTTAATTATTACCAATCCAATCAGAGTAGGGTAATGAGAAATAAAAACTAAATCTTAAAAACACCTTCCCCTCACCCCTCCCTTCTTCACAGGCTCTATTTCACTCCTGATTTCTCTACCTCCTCCCCACAAGTGGTGCAGGGGGATGGGGAATGGGGGTTGTGGTTAGTTCATCACACGTTTTTTCTGCAGGTCCTTCCTTCTCAGGGGGAGGACTGCTCACATTCTTTCCCTTCTCCAGTGTGGGGTCCCTCCCACAGGAGACAGTGCTCCATGAACTTCTCCAACGTGAGTCCTTCCCACAGGCTGCAGTTCTTCACAAACTGCTCCACCATGGATCGTTTCCATGGGGTGCAGCCCTTCAGGGACAGACTGCTCCAGCATGGGTCCCCCATGGGGTTACAAGTCCTGCCAGCAGGCCTGCTCCAGCATGGGCTCTTCTCTCCACAGGTCCTGCCAGGAACCTGCTTCAGCACAGGCTTCTCATGGGGTCACAGCCTCCTTTGGGCATCCACCTGCTCCGGCATGGGGTCCTCCACAGGCTGCAGGCAGATATCTTGCTCCATTGTGGACCTCCATGGGCTGTAGGGGGACAGCCTGCCTTACCATGGTCTTCACCACAGGCTGCATGGGAATCTCTGCTCTGGCACCTGAAGCACCTCCTCCCTCTCCTTCTTCACTGACCTTGGTGTCTGCAGAGTTGTTTCTCTCACATATTCTCACTCCTCTTTTTGGCTGCTGTTGCACAGTTGGGTTTTTTGCCTCTTAGATATGGTGCTATCACCATTGCTGATGGGCTCAGCCTTGGCCAGCAGTATGTCCATCCTGGAGCTTGCTGGCATTGGCTCTATTGGATATAGGGGAAGCTTCTAGCAGCTTCTCACAGAAGCCACCCTTGTAGCTGCCCTGCTACCAAAACCTTGCCATGCAAACACAGTACAACCAGATCCAGTTATTCTACTGCACATATTATATATAATTTCACCTAAAATTTCCTATGTGGCTTCTTAGCAGCATGTGTTTGAGAAGGAAGGATGCTATAGCTCCCCTGGTAACCAAGGTGGGTTTTTTTGTCACTAAGCTCTAAGAATTATCACAGTACACCACTCGTCTGGCTACAATCAGATTTTTTCCAACTGTTGCTGCTCTTTTCTTAAAAGTGGTTGAACCACTGTTTCAAGTCATCGTCGCTTTTTGAATCATCAAAATTCCTATCGATACAAGAAAGACTTTCTGTTTCAGGCTATTTGTTGATATCGTTTTCATTGTGGGAGAGATTTGTCTTTGTGGCAGTGTGTACAGAACAAAGCCTGAAAAACTATTTGTGTACTTCATTTCTTGCAGAGGTTCTTGGTGTGGAATCCAGAGTGATAATCTACCTGCCCGTCTCTGCTTCACACTAATGAAAGTATCTAAGATGGCTCCGAACTAAGGAAGTGTCATCTGGTTCTATATGCAACTGAGGCAAAGAGAAATTAATCTCCAAGGTCGTACCCAAGACTCTTTTACAAGGTGGGTTGCTGATTTGCTCCAGGGACTTTGCTATGACGGTTTATTACTACCAAATTTCTGGGAATCCAAAATTTCTGCTTGCTTTTTTTTTTTTTTTTCCCCTATCTTCCAGTTTTCATAGGCAGAAAATTTGAATCAAAGTCACGTCTCCTCCTGTTTACCAAGTCTGCAAGTACTAATTTAAGAGATAACTATAAGACCTGAAGTAGTTCCTTGTGGGACAGTGATGTTGAAATTTCAGAACAGTACTGTTTCAAATGTCAGATATTAATTGTTGAAGTATAGTTTTCTAACTTCTTCATCTATGGTAGAAAAATCCTGTAATTTTGGAATCCTTTGCATTAACCCTGATGTCATATGACACTAGTTTTCTGAGGTTTATAGATTCTAGCACTGGGTCTGGATTTAAAACAAACAATAAACTCCTAATCTATCCTTGCAAAGACAATTTTTAATTCTTTTAGGATTACAGGAAGATTGCTTGAGTGAGTAAAATGAGTTCTACTTGTAATCTGCAGTTTCTATTGCCACAATACAATTAACTTTTGATTTATGAAAAAAATAAGTGGAATCAGTTTGGTATAGCTGCATACAATCTACTATCTTTCTCTTTTCCTGTACAGCAGAAAATTTCTTGCAACGCAAACTTTTTCAGTGATGGAAATCAAGTTCATCCTAGAGGCATTCTTTAAAATATTCAATTGTTTTTATTAGGTAATAATTTACTAAGAATGTATTTAATTGATTTTAATTCTTCTACAATTCTTCTATATAGTGTTTACATGCATATTTTGCTAATGTGGTTTTATTTAATTGACCTTTTGAAGTATTCTGGTATGGATTTTAGTAGTTGAAAATTCTTAAAGATCCTTTTCAGTTATGTCAAACAAATGAAAGATTAAAAATTAACAGGAGAAGGATGAAGTAATTCTATGTACTTGAAAATGAGTATGTTGAAAAAGTGCTGAAATGCAAAATATTAAAACTATCAGTGTAATGCTCTCCACCAGAACAAAAAAATATTGTAATTTATTCTTTAATGAATGAAATATGCTCTCTATAAAAGGAAGCTCTTAGGGAATGTCAAATAGTAACAGACTGAGAGACAAATGTTAAAGCCAGGGAAAGAAACTTATGATGAAAGAACTGCTATGCAGGTTTTTGTTGCCCTAAAGCAGAATGAACTTCTGATAAGAGTGTGAACTTTCAGTGGTACCACCCAAATTGGAACAGATCCTGACAAATTTGCTAAAGATTAGAACTGTCCATAGACTGATTTATTCAAGATAGCAAGGACAATTCTGTTAAGACCTGCCAAATTTAAAAGCTGAGCAATCCGTTTTACGCCCTGCACAGAGTGACAAATAGAACTGTAATTAAGCACGCAGCAGTTCTGCTCTTCAGTCTCCAAAAGGCAGAATTCTCACTCAGGTGAAGGCTTTTAACTTCTAATTGAGGTCTACTAAGAACATGCCCTACTTCTTGATGAGACTTGAAAAATGACAGGTGGGCTTGTATGTTCTGTTTTCTCTACACATGGCCAGTTTTTCTGTCTAGAAACCTTTAACTTTTTCAAGGCATAGATGGCTTTATTCTGTCTTTCTGTGCTACTGTGGTTACAGTTCCTCTGGGTGTTCATATGTGCTATTGGAACACAAAGGAAAAATACAAATGTGCCTTCTATGCTTTTCTTAATGAAGGTTGTTGGCTTTTTTTTTTAATTCCAACAGATATAATAAACAGTTCTGGATAAAACTACTTGCTTCATCACAACACTGCTTAATTCTCAGAAGCCAAAGAACATCTAACCAGGCTAAGCAACTGAAGGGTTGAAGCAGCCGCTCACAGAACCATACTGCAGGTAACACCACGGCCTGCTGAAGAAACAGAGAAGCTCTTATTTTTTGCAATTAATGAGCTAAAGAAACTGACCTATCAATTTTATAAAAGCATATTAATTTTAATATTTCAAACCACCTGAGGATCTTTACCTCGTTATTTTGATCTCAGACGGACCACAAACTACCCCTACATATAATTGTTGATGACAGTGCTGTGTGGAAAATTACCCCTTGTTATCAGTTGTGGGTGCCAAGACCTTGTAACTCATTGCATGCAATAAGTAAAATCCTTGTTGGGCTGATTCTATTAGCATAATTTATTGATTTTAAAGGGAAAAAAAACCCTTACCACCGCAATGATAAAACAAACCAAAAAACTCCCAGAAGTCTACAAGAAGAATTAAGATAAGAATGCCCACAGCACTTCATATCTCTAACAGTTAAACATTTAAATAAGCTGATATAAAGCTCAAGAAAAGCAAGAACTTGGCATGCCAATTTAAGATCTGGAATATTTAATAATTTGTTCTGAATTTTCTGTAGGATTACTGTATATCCAGACCGAAGTAACTAACTAATTTGTCTACCTGTGATTATAGGAGATTCCTTCATTTCAGAAGAGACTGAGAAGCAATTAAAAACATTATTTGTGCATTTCTAAGTTGCACAGAAAGCATTCCAGTGTGTTGGAAGTCAGAAATATATATATTTCTGTATTTTTTTTTTTTAGTCTTGATATCGTACAAAACAGTATTGTTTGCACTGACAGGTTTGGTAAGACTATTCACTCATGAAAGCACCTGACTAACAAGCAGTGTGTGATTTTACTCAGTCTTCTGGGAGCAGCCTGAGAAAGGAATGTTTAGTGGTGGTTTTTTGGTTTTGGTTTTTATTTTTCCCTTGATCTTAACATCAGCTGATTATTCTCTGCTTCTTGCTACGGCACCTACCCATTCCAGCCTCTTGCCCAGGAGGGAAATCCCTAAAAACCTGGGAACTTGAAACGGAGATAGGAGGAAATTAAAGCATACACTTTACACCTCCTCTGTTGTTTTTTCCCCTGTATGTATAAAGCTGGCTCTAATCTGATTCATAAATAAAAATGCTTACATTTTTAATGTATTTTTACACTATTTACATTTGTATTGTTAGCATTAACATTAAAAGCGGTCACTGACAGCTTTCAGTACTACCAAAAACTTAATGATTCTTTACAAGCTTTGTATTGAGGGACTTTGTTTATAATGATTTTTGCAGACCATTCAATTACAAAACACCTGTGATGCTGCTTATCTTGTTGTATGTTAATAATTTGATTAATCAGCTGCCAGTTGCCTGTGTTCAATGCAGTCATGATGGGCTCATCTTACTTCCTATAACTTCAATATGTACTTTTATGTCAGATAAAACTAACTCTGTTTCTGGTCTTTTCTTTTTCACAGGCAAAATGCAGGTTTCAGATGATACTGTGAAAGGACTCAGAGTGGTCCGCTAACTCTATATTTAAAGAGATAACTGGGAATTTATTCTACAAATAATTTTGCATGTGAGTAATTCACTTATCTGAATTGTCAAGCTTCTGGATTCTGGTTGTTCATAAGCAGCGTGATATAATTGTAGTATATTTCATATGAAGGCACATCAAAAAAATGTAGCTGTCTATTCTTTGAATCTATTTTTACTTATTGTCGAGGCCATTAATGTAATCTGTAAAATAACTGAAAGGAAGTACTGGATTTCAGCTATTTTTAAAAACTAAACAAAAGAAGTGAAGCAAAAACCCTGTCTCTCCCAAGGATTTTATGCTGGTATCAGGTAATTCATGGAAATATTACATATGAATGATATCTCATATTACTGCCTGCCTAATAACGCACAGATTTTGCTGATGAGCAAATCCAGAATTAATCCAGCTGTCTTCAGCTAATTTGATTGGATTAAAAAGTTGTAATTTCAAAAATATTTTCCATCTCAAAGTGAAGATTTTTTCTTGATATATGCAAGGGGCCACTTTAAATATTAATATTACAAGATAGGTTTGTTTTACAAAGAAATGTAAAATAGGTTATGAGCATGTGGTGAATCTGTGTTACAGAAGCATTTTCATAGGAAACTCTATTTTTTATGTTTTGTTTCCATTTGCTATCCTGTTCCTCTTGTAATTTGCCTGTATTTTTCAGGATTCTGCCTGCAGATTGCACAAATCAGTAACAACTTGCACCGTTAACTTAGATCCTGGAAACACATCCTTCAATAAGGTGAAAATATTTGGAGAAACTCACTTGAAGTAAGTGTTTTGTTTCTTTTTAGCTTATTTTGTCTAAAAATAGACCAATTTGAAGCAAGCTGTTAAAAGAACTTTGATAAATCATGTAAACCATTTGCTTACTTGCATTCTTTCTTTTTTTCTCTCCTCATGTGTCTCTTACTTTCTTTCTATTTAAAATTCTGAAATAATTAAGCAGGATGTATACATTTGTCAATATATATGCAAGAATATATTTTTAGTGTAGAATTTGGTAATACATGTTTTCCTAATTTCAGTTTAATTAAAAAAAGAACAGAAGTAGAGATGTTTGTTCTTTCTCAGTTTACTTTAGCATCTTTGTGGTTTCACTTTTTTTAAAATTTATTTTGTGGTTTTGTTCAGAGGACAATTCAAATATAAAATTAATTTTTCTAATTAATGTTTTAGATCATTTGACACTAAGTTTTTCATTGCCAGACAGCAGAATACCACAAACACTGTAGGGATGCACTCCCACGTTATCAAATAAATGCTCAAGGTACAGCTTATAATGTTGAAAAATAGAAAAATAAATTGACCTTGATGAAGTGTGTCTTCTTTTGTCTGTTCCTAGGAAAGTTTATTTCAGGTATTTCTACTGCTGAAATGATTAGAGTTAACAGCTTTTTCCCTCCATTTTATTTTACAGGGTCTCTTCATCTTCCTGATATATGGGGTGTACAACACAGAGGTAAGTCTGCTTGGAGTATCTCAAGGCTGACAGAGTGAATGAGAGAAATGACAGGTTTCTTATCTTGATAACTGAGGGACAAAGTTGGCTTTCCATATGAGTGTCCTACTGCCCTTCATGCTTGGACTAGCTTATATGCATCCCAGCTTACCATTAAACACAGACACTCTGAATAAAGGGACAGACTCATTTCTCATAGGCATTGACTAATATTTTACCGCTGCTTTAAGTTTTTTGAATTCCTGATTTTTCTTTTAACACTTAACTAAACCTGACACTCCTAAACTTTCATAATTTAATTTACATTTTCAAAATAAGCTGTTAGTTTACATGCTATTTAAAGGAAACTATTTATATTATAAAGGAACAAGTTTTACTTCCTTGACTTCAAAATTTTGTTGGGTGTAGAAATCGTGTCAAATTTAATAATTTTACATCAGTTAGGTATTTTTAAGATTTTAAAATCTGACCCAAGGTTAGGTCTACGGACAGTACTTGATCTTTACATGTTGAACTGTTGCACAGGGAAATATTTTTGACAGATAAAGCTTAAAAATCGTAAGGGATTTATCCACCTTATTTCATTACTTCCATCATGTTAATGACAAAAATTAGTGTTAATATGTTTAATTCCAAGTTTTTTAGCCTAAAGTACCTCTGCAGTTTTACATTTTAATCGAATTTGAAATTCAGTGGTAAAACCCTATAGAGACACAAAAGGCTTTCAAAGTCATTAGAAATGAAGCAGAATTATATTCAGATTTTATTAGCATCCAAGGGGCCATACCCTATTAGAAAAATAGTGAAAAATGTCTCCTGATTGCTTTCACCCCAAAAAAAAGGTACTTTAAAGCAATGAAACTTATACCTCATTTCCATGACAAGGATGAATTGTTTCAGTACGTGCAACTGAGCAGTGAGTGTCATTAGTCGAGTGGGCTTTGCTGCAACAATGGGTCAAAGAATCCTGTGCTTGGGGAGGATGGCAAGCTGGTGGTTTGGTGTCCCAGCAGCCGGTGGCCAGCAGTGCAGCTGACATGCCAGGGTTCTGCTCTTGGCTGGCCAGAGACGGGTGGCATGTGGGCCTGCTCCCTGGTGTGCAGGCAGCAAGGGTTTCCACCGGAGCATGGAGTGGTGTAAGATACACCTGATGGATAGGTCAGACTAAAGCATTCTTTCTTCTTGGTGGTATCTCACTTCTGGAAGTACCTTCATTGACTCTGTGGTATTACGGGCAACTGAGGTCATTGTTTTGAGATAGAGCCCAGTATTTTTGAAAGCTGGAGAGGTACCTTTTACAAGGGTGTGTAGTGACAGGATGAGGGGTAATGGTTCTAAACGGAGAGAGGGGAGATTTAGATTAGGTATTAGGAAGCAATTCTCGTGAAGGGTGGTGAGGCACTGGAACAGGTTGCCCAGAGAAGCTGTGGATGCCCCATCCCTGCAGGTGTTCGTGGCCAGGCTGGATGGGGCTTTGAGCAACCTGCTCTAGTGGGAGGTGTCCCTTCCAACCCGAACCATTCTATGATTCTATGTCTGTTGCTACTTTTGACTCTGTTAAAAACGTTGAATTTCAGCATGTCTGTACCAGCACCTTTGAATTAGCGGGGATACTTGTGCTAAGCGTGCGCCCGCTGCCTGTTTTAGCCGTTTCATATACACCCTGCTGGGGCAACCTCTTTCGCGCAGGTGAAGCTGCACCTGCCAATTTACCGATAGGCGGGTCCCTGCCGCAGCGGGAGGGGGCGGGCTCCGCCGGGTCCCGTTAGCCGGCGGCTCCGGGGCCGCTA